>CAMOHE010046996.1:26354-43405 GCA_946598075.1 Artocarpus hirsutus
ACTAGGAACACAATGAAAAAAAAAATCATCTCAATTGGATAACAAATGAAGAAGTTATGATTTTTTTCTCAAACATAGGAGAGAGAATTTTAGTTTTTACTGTAGCAGAGATATCTGAGTATCAAAAGTTTAGAGGGAGTCAGAATTCTAAAAACTTGGATTCTTGATATTCAAAGGATTCAGATTTTGAGAAAAACAAACCGTATCCAAAGAATAATACTCGAATTCAAATTTGATTTCAAAGAATCTAAAAAGTTCTTGAAACAAATAGACCCTAATGCACTATAAGGGCACGCTTGTCAAACTATAAAGGAATGTAATGGAAAAAAAAAGGGTTAAAAAGGAAGATAAAAAAAGAATAATGAGGATCATTGATTCACTATTTAGTATTTGTTGTGTAATACAAAGCAACCTCATTTTTCTTTTAATATTTATTAAAATTAAAAAAGACATATCATCAATATAACTAATAAAATGCCCTTTTAACAATCAAATTATTATTGGCTTAATAAAGGAACTTATTAAAAATATGTTTCAATTTCATTTTCTTTGAGAATAAAACTATACTAAGAGAATATAAGAATTAATGTTCTTTTTTCTCATTCTTTAAATTTAATTTTAATGTACTCTTTAAATTTTTGTTGTCGATTTTGTAAAAAAAAAAAAAACAAATGAATAGATAAGAAAGTGAATAAAAATAAACAGACTCTAAATGGTAATAAGCCAGAACAGGTGGTTCAAGTTGATTGTAATTTGCCCAGAGTGAATGATAACATATTCATAGAATCATAATGATAATAATCGTACCATCACTTCGACTATACTCGCTTTCTTGTCGGAGAGTCAAATCAATTGTCCCTTTTTGTTGTAATACAAGATCAACACCAATATCCAAATAATGGCCTTTAGGGGACCATTTCCATTAATTTCTACTTTCTAGAACAGCTGGGAAGATTTATTTATTTATTTATTTTTTAACGTCTGCAGCTAATTTCACCGCAAAATATCTTAATAATGGTACATTTTTTTAAATTTTAGATCAAAATAAATATGAATATGTAAAATTAATAGAATGAAATACATATGATATTTCAGAACAAAACTGTTTCGATAGAATTTTTTTCAAGTTATACCTTATTATAAAGTTTTCTATTTTAATTTGTGAGTAGTGAAAGTGAGAGTGATTAATTTTTTGTCCCGACGTGGATCTGCCTTTTTTTCTTGTTCCCTACAAAAACAAGTTAGGGTTGCCGACTAAAAAGCCAGGACAAGAAGAAATGGACACTCCTTATGAAGCATGTGCCACTTTACAAGGATTTGGATTTACAAACACAAACCTTCGCAAATGTGTCGGTGCATGAATTAGTCTGATAATTGTTAGAACTTTCAATAGAATCATATTTGTGTGTGTGTATATATATAAACAAGAAAATATAGGGGATAAAATAACAATTCCTCGTGGATACAGCTTTGGACACAAGAAAGCGAAAATTTGATCTCATGATGAAAGCAGAATCTGATCGTTTTTAAATTACGTAGTATGTTATTTTTATGTTCAGTTTTACAAGTTAGTTAAAAATAAAGTTTTAAATTTAACATGTAAAAATTTTATATTGTAGTAAAAATTTTATATTGTAATAATTTTTTATTTTTTATTATAGTCATTAAAAATTTGATACTATAATTTAATTAATTTTAACTAACATTTTAAACACATACTTAATTTTTAGAGTTATGATTTTTTATAGGAAACTTTTATGGCTAATGTTATCTTTTGAAATGAACTTTTATCATCAATTAATGCCACGCAAATTTAAAGTACATGTTAATAATCGGTTTGTAAATTGCCATTTAAAATATAATAACAATAAAAAAAATCATTTATATGTCGAGCCCGAGAACCTGCCACCCACAGTATCAGAGAACAGAGATTTGGAATTTAATTGATTGATTGTGTATATGTTCGTTGTAAGCCATTAAGCTATGTATAGGTATATAATATATCTATATATGTGTAAATATATATATATATATATATATATATGTAGAACATTTACATGAGACGCAATATAAAATAGGGGAATATCATGTGATAGAGAGAATTATACCAAAGTGAAACAAATTTCATATAGTCATATATATTTATAGTATGTATGTATGCGTGAGCAGATTTAAAGTGTTCCGATTAACATGAGACATACCGTTTATACAGTCATCACTGAGAGAGTTTCTTTTGTACCCACTACATCTACTTTTTCTATAATTTTTTGGTAATTGATCCTTTTTGGATAAAATGGTAATTTGGTGTCTCTCTTTCTTTTTTTTTTGAATGGAAATTGCATTCTAAATTAGAAAATTACAAACATCAATTCAGACATGAAAGATCACAATGCAATCAGTAGCTTGACCCCGACAACAAACTGGAACCACCAACAAAATCAATTGAAAGTGTTCAAGAGGCAAAACATGTGTCTGAGTTCCAACGCGTGGAAACAAAAAAGGCATACTATTAATCAAGCATAGACAAGACTCTTTCACACATGCCTCTATAGACGCTGGATAGCTCTGATTGGATGAGACAAAGAGACTAATGACATTACAACCTATCCCTATATCAGAGGGTGGGGAAACCACCTCTATTATTACAACGAAAAAGCAAAACAAAACCACACTCAGTGGTAACAACAACGCCATTATTTGACACAAACGAAACCAAAAACAAAAAGTTATAGACCAAACGACAAAACCATCTCGGGTGACAATCCGACGACGGCTCCATGAGAGGGAAAACACAAGAAAACCCAAAATCCGAAAAGGAGCAGAGAAATAGTTAAAACAACTATGATGAGAAACCTCCATTTGTCGTTGCCCACCGCCACTAGAGTAGGAAGAAAGCTATAGTCTGCCCTCTAGCAGAGGCCACCCTCTCTTGGAAGCAGAGCCACACGACTCCCATCTAACTCCAATCAGCGGAGGAAAAATATTCCCTACACCATTTTAAACAAATCCGACCATCACCACCCATAGCCACCCTTGACACGAGGTCGTCGGTGCACACAAACAGCTTGAAATGGCCACCACCCACTTGCTTGAGGCTGCACCCCTAAGTCAAAATGCGTCCCTCTTGCCTTACTACACCGATCAACAACTCTTCCATGGGGTCGGGAATCCAGAGGCTAGCCACATGGCCAGCGTTAGACTCCGGCCCTTCGGACCTACACGCAAAGGTGGCACACCAAGAGAAAACAATGGAAAACCCTATGAAAGGGAAGAGAGAAAGTCTCACCATATATAATTTGACCAGAAATAGAAGAAAATAGTTTAATATTGTAATTTGGTCACTTAATTCAAAGCTTCTAACACAATTAACTATAAATAATAAATTTTTGCCTTAAAAAAAGTTGCCAAACTTAGCAACTCTCTTTATTCTCTCAATTTGCTAGTGTTTTTTTTCTACTTATCTTAGTGTACTGTTGCCTCAAGAGTGGGCAATGGACTGGAGTCTGATGCCGCCCTAGGCTGGTTTCTAGACTACAAGCCCCCAGGAAAAGTGGCCAAATAACGTAGGTTTTGGGCTTCCAACGAAGAAATAGTGTCGCCATGTTTTGGGGGTGATTTAGGTTTGGGTGGGTTGTCTCCCATTGTGGTTTGGGTTGTACTTCCTGGCCATGGTCAAAGATCATCTAGCTATGCGGTAGGGAGAGTGAGTGGAGTTGTGGCTTTTTTCTTCACAAAGGTAGAGGTGCACCGTTGGTGGTTTCATTTGTCTTCACAAAGGCTAGGGCTTTGACGGGATGGTGGAGCTATAGTGGCACGCCTCTCCAACAGATGGAGAAGGGGGACAGTAGGTCCCTCTTTTACTCTGGTGGTTTGGATCCTTTCTGGCCTCTTTTCGGTCCACCGACAGATCCACGGATTCCCCTTCAGTTCTCAGCCATGACCGTTTGTAATTGGTGTCTTCAAAGTAGTGGTTTGGTTTCCACCTATTTGTTTTATTTTATGTATTTATAAAATAAATTTGGTGTGTTTTACAACGTATAGTTGTAGCGTGCTTTTACTATTTTGTTGGATTTCCATTGTAATAATGGTGGTGGTTTTCCCACTTTCAAAGTAGTCTTTTTTTTGTATCGCAGGTTAGTGTGCTTTTCCGGTGGTGTGATTAGCCTTGGTGCTGTTAGCTGTTTGATCATGCTTGATCGACGTTGGCCATTGCCTATAGAGGTGTATTTGAAAGAGCCATATGCATGCTCAATTAATTGTGTTCCTTTTCATTATCCTTCTATTGGAACTTGACACTCTTTTTGCCCTTGGTGTATTTTCAATAGAATCTGCTGGTGGTTGTGGACTATAGTAGGGGTTGAGTCGTTATTTACATCGTGGTCATTTGTGTTAAAATTAGTGTTTTTACTATTTTAATTTGGAATGCAATTTACCATTAAAAAAATGTTAGCTAAATCAAGTGCATTCTAGTAACTCCATATACAAAAGAGTATTTTTTATCAACTTCTAATTTTCACTCAAAATCTATTTGAAAAGTGGATTGTTTTCGTGTATAATTATTTCCATTATGCTTTTTCCAAGTTTTACTAGTTTCTTTTTTAATTTAGAAATACTTTGTGGTTGGATGCCGATATAAACTAATAGTAAATTTATAAAAGGTAAAGATTATGAATCCTCCCTATATTTTTTTTAAAAAGAAGAAGAGGAAAATAAATGCACTAATTGAACTTTTTTTTAAATGTCTATTTAAAGCACGTGTCTTTATTTTTGTTAAATTTCAAAATGTCTATGTTTTCATTAATTTAATAAATCATTAATATAGCAATGTATTGTTAATCTCTTAGTTTTCAATCACATAGAAAATTAACATGTTTTAAGGATTACATTAAGATTATTTTCTAAAGAACTGCTAATACAAATGACTTATAAACTTTAGGTTTCTCCTACTTTATCCCCTAAACTTTATAAATTATCATTTTATTCCTTGAACTTTCAAAATTCTTCACTTTATCTATGAATTTTGAAAGTCACCACACTTTTAAACCTCCTCATTTTGCCTTTAAACCTTTGATTTTTAGTTCAAATAGATATAATTAATCCTATATAATTTCAAACATGAGAGTGATAAAATCTCATTTTTACCCTTATAGGTAACTCATATGTTATAACTAATCAATCACTACAGTTTTACTGTTTTAACTTTTGGTTCTAATTGTGTTGCTAAACACGCTCTAAAACGATTCACAAAAGATTAGCACGACATTTGCAGAAGGATGATACACACAAATCGGGAGATGGCTTGGCACGTAGATAGTTTTAAGGAATTAATTCATCATGCTAATTTTTAGTTTTGTGATCGATCGTTGTATTTTTGGGTTGACCTCTAAGATGAGTTTGTATGTACTCCCCCTTTTTGTTTAACGCGTCCTATTTTCTTTCGCTTGGTGAAAAAAATTATGCAATAACTTAGAAGCATGCAATGAAAAATAATATTTAAAGAATGTTTAAGCGTAAGACGTTTACGTATTGGAGCATATAGAGATTAATATTAATAGAATAACAAAACAAATCCATTCGTGGATCTACCAAATGGTGACGGTGGTGGCTTTTCTTTAGCTTAAAAATTGTCCTTGCCTAGGCCCCTTTTACTCTTTAGAATGTGGGGCAGGTGCAACAACCGTACCACCTTGTCTGGCTCCACCAGGTGCATTGTTTGTCTTAAAGCAATCAAATCATATGCATAATTATTGCATGATCAAATGAACAACAATAGAGTCCCACTTTGTAAAAATTTTGTACGGTAGAGATGCAATTTGTCTTCCCGTTAAAGTATGGTTTAACATACCAAAAAACAATCTTATAATTTTATAAGACAATTTTGCTTTATTAAAACACAAACAAATATTCATCACTAGTAACAATACTTTTCTTTGAAATAAGCAATAAATTAACCACCAATTGAATTGTTTGATTCTCTCAATTAAAGGTCTTACTCAGTCAATGAGCTGTGTGCTGTCAACTCTTGGCGATGTGATTGAATTTGGGCCAATTTTTTTTAGTAGAAATTTTCAATAAAATTCACCATTAATAATTGGGTTTATAAATATTCCGTATTAGATATCAACAGTATCACATAAAATAATTAAAAGATGAATAGTGAATTTATAAGCCATCGGATTCCGTCATCTTGCAAGCGGTCATGATGAGTTTGTAACAATAGAGATGGAGTAATACAAGGGGAATGATTCTCTTTTTTTAGAGGGAAAAAAAAGGCAGTAAACCACCAAAGCGTGTGAATCACTTGATAAGACGACCATTTTTCCTTTTTTTTCAGGTCCTGGCCATTTTGAACGCTTAATTGGTTCCACATGACAAAACACCAACGCAAAACGCAACAAGCCCGTCGCCCTTTACTCGCATGACATTACATAACGTATCACCATCGCCATTACCACAAACACGCATACACGCAAATGATGCAACGTATCGTTTGTTTCCATGTGCTTGCTTTTACTGTTTGCACTGTCCCGAGGTCAGTAGGTTCCAAAACTTCTCCAAAAAGCATTTTTGTTTTGTTTTTCTTTCCCTCCTCTCACAACCCAAAAGAAAAAAAAAAAAAAAAACAACTACAAAAAAATAACGCTTCATATTCTCCTTCTTATTATCATTTCCGGAAATTCAAAACTTTTCTTCTCTCTCTCTCTCTTTTTTTACTTGTTGTTTTCTGCTTTTGGCTTTGTTGATCATCTCCGTGAGTCCCTCAAGAAACATGTGGATGTGGTTCTGCGTCAGATAAATAAGGCACCCAACAAAGAGTCATCTTTTTTTCTTTTTTTTTTCCTTCTGGAAGATCATTTCATTTGTGCTCTTCTTCACGGGGAGGTCCAATGGTTTTAGTAATTGTATGCTTGTTTCTTCAGTATTCTTTCTTGGGTTGTTTTGATGCTTGGCAATGAACATCATTTAAGTAGAATTCTCATTTCTCAAGGTCAGCGTTTTTATCTTCTATTAGTACTATGTCAAAGTCTCAGAATAAACGTTTATAGTTTTCATGGCAAATTTATCCTAGTTTCTAAGCATCATCAAAGTTCAGTTTTCAGTTACTGTAATCAATCACTACTGCTCAAATTTGTTCATACCCTTTTCTAGATATTCTTCTTCTTCTTCTTCTTCTAATTCTTTCGTCCGTTTAAATTTTTCGATGGCTTGAATTTAGTTCACTTTGTTTTTTGTGCTTTTTAAGTGCTTTACGATTAAGGTGATCAAAGAAAAAGCTAATTTTCAACTCTGGGTTTTTTTTCTGATTTGAATGTTGGAAGACATTCGAGTTTCCAAAAGCTACTTTACTTTTTTCTCTGCTATTTTTGCTTAAAAGTGGCCCAGTACGGTTTTTCCATTTTATTTTAAAATATAATTAGTCCCATGATTGCACAGTAAAAGAATTCTTTTTTTTTATTCTGATGGGAAAAGTTTTTGCAATTTAATTAGTCCTTTTAACCAATCTAGTTGAAAATTGGCCGCTTTTAATTTTTAATTTTTATTTTTCTTTTGCTTGGGGAGCAAAATAAATCTTTAGATGCAATTAAGGATCATAATGAGTGACTTCAAAGGAAGTATGCCCTCCTTTCTTTACAGCAATAATCCATTGCCACTGACTAAAAATTGATGTTGTAACTTCGCCTTATTTCTCTCTTTTGCTTAGTCATTAATTATTGATTATATGACCCTTTAATTGATAGTTTATTTGAAGCTTAAATTAATTGTTTATTCTTAAAACTTTTGTTACAATAATAATAATATTTGTGCGACAAAGGAAGATAATGATAATTGAATGTTTTCTGCTCGGCTGTTTCCAGGACGGTGTAACGAATTGGCATGTTATAATGGCGTTGTTTATCCACAAGCCTTGATTTTCTTTCTCAACCAGAATCTGGTGTCTTTTGTTGCTCTTCATTTACCATTTTGCCCCTACTCAATGGCCAAAATTCCAGTTGTGCCCCTCCGCTTCTTGCCGATATTCATGTTCCTCTCTTTTCTTCTTTTCCCGCCTTATTGCGTGACTCTAACCGTCGAGACACAAGCCCTTCTTGAGTTCAAGAAACAGCTCAAAGACCCTCTCCATTTTCTTGATTCATGGAGAGACTCTGAGGAAGGAACGCCCTGTCGGTTCCTCGGAGTCAAATGTCATCGAGTTTCCATGAAAGTTGTCGAAATTAATCTTGATAGCAAGTCCCTTTCTGGTCAGATTTCGCCTTCTGTGTCTGTCCTTGAGAGCTTGACTGTGCTCTCATTGCCCTCGAACAACATTTCGGGAGAACTGCCTTATCAACTAAACAAATGTACCAATCTTAAAGTGTTGAATTTCAGTGAAAATGACATGACTGGAAGAATCCCCGATCTTTCCTTACTTAAGAATCTGGAGATTCTTGATCTGTCCATAAACTACTTCTCTGGTGGGTTCCCCGGTTGGGTTGGGAATCTGACGGGCCTGGTTGCGCTAGGACTCGGGGAAAACGAGTTTGATGAAGGCGAGATTCCTGAGACTATTGGGAATTTGAAGAACTTGATTTGGCTGTATCTTGGGGATTCCCAATTGAGAGGTGAGATCCCTGAATCACTTTTCGAGCTAAAGGCGTTGAAAACATTGGATATTTCGAGGAATAAGATCTCTGGGAATCTCTCCAAGGCAATTTCTAAAATGCAAAGCCTGAATAAGATTGAGCTTTTTAGAAACAACCTGACAGGAGAAATACCAGTAGAGCTTGCAAAACTCACTCATCTGAGGGAGTTTGATATCTCTGCAAACAAGTTGTACGGTACATTGCCTCAGGAGATTGGAACCCTGAAAAATCTGACGGTCTTCCAGTTGTATGAAAACGATTTCTCAGGAGAAATCCCTGCAGGGTTTGGAGATATGCAAAATCTCGTCGGGTTCTCGATCTACGGAAACCGTTTTTCTGGCAATTTCCCAGAGAATTTTGGCCGATTCTCACCATTGGATAGCATTGACATATCTGAGAATCAGTTTTCAGGCGGTTTCCCAAAGTTTTTATGTGAGAAAAGAAAGCTGACGTTCTTACTTGCATTGCAAAACAATTTTTCTGGTGAGTTGTCAGATTCTTACGGAAATTGTAAAACCCTGGAGAGGTTTAGAATCAATAAGAACCGTTTGTCAGGCAAAATTCCAGATGGATTATGGGAGCTTCCTTCCGCGAAAATGATTGATTTAAGTGATAATGACTTCAGTGGAGGGATATCCCCCAAAATTGGCTTCTCTACCAGCTTGACTCAGTTGCTATTGGGGAACAACAGCTTTTCAGGCAATCTTCCGTTGGAGCTTGGCAAGCTTACAAACTTAGGAAGGCTCTACTTGAGCAACAATAACTTCTCCGGTGAAATACCTGCAGAAATCGGTGCTCTAAAGCAGCTTTCCTCTTTGCAGCTTGAGGGGAATTCATTAACAGGATCAATACCTCCTGCACTTGGTAACTGCACAAGGATAGTGGACTTGAATCTTGCTTCGAACTCTTTGACTGGTAGTGTTCCAGACACTCTTTCGCAGATGAGCTCTCTGAACTCCCTAAACCTTTCTCAAAATAAACTTACGGGTGTTATTCCGCAAGAGCTGGAGAAGCTGAAACTAAGTTCCGTAGACTTTTCGGGAAACCAGTTCTTCGGAAGAGTTCCATCAGATCTTTTAACCATCGGTGGGGATGAAGCCTTTCAACGAAATGTGGGACTCTGCATTGATCAGAATATGAGGGCTCATACGAATTCTGCTATAAATACTTGTTCTAGCAAACCCGGTCAGAAGAGTCTTCTTCGAGGTAAAAGTAAACTAGCTTTGTTCTGCATAATAGCTTCTGCATTGGTTGTTATTCTAGCTGGTTTACTCTTCGTGAGTTATAAGAACTTCAAGCGTGGAGAAACCGGCACCGATAGTAACTTCGAAGAGGGGAAAGAAGCGGAAGCAAAATGGAAGCTTGCATCATTCAACCAATTGGAATTTGATGTAGAGGAGATTTGTGATTTGGAAGAAGACAACTTGATTGGAAGTGGCAGCACAGGGAAAGTTTATCGCTTGGATTTGAAGAGAAACGGGAATACGGTGGCTGTGAAGCAATTATGGAAAGGAGATGCAGTGAAAGTTTTGGCAGCTGAGATGGAAATTTTGGGCAATATCAGGCATATAAATATACTCAAGCTTTATGCATGTTTAACGAAAGGGGGATCTAGTTTCCTGGTGTTTGAGTACATGGCCAATGGCAATCTGTTTCAAGCGCTTCACCGCAGCGAGATCAAATGTGGGCATCCCGAATTGGACTGGGACCGGAGGTATAGAATTGCTTTGGGAGTGGCGAGGGGGATTTCTTATTTACACCATGATTGTTCACCAGCGATTATACATCGAGATATAAAATCAACCAACATTCTCCTCGATGAACACTATGAGCCTAAAGTTGCTGATTTTGGTGTTGCAAAGATTGCTGCTCACAAGGGCTCTGATTTTAGCTCTGTTGCTGGTACTCATGGCTACATTGCTCCTGGTCAGTTTCGGAACTATCAGATTTTGTGTTCTTTTATTAATGTCTCGCTATGTTTAACTTCTCATTGTAAAAGTTCTGAATTTATTGAGTTTCTAATTTCTTTTTTGCTGATCAATTGTATAGCTTCTGATCATTAATTTGCTTGCCACATTTCTTTATCATGCTTTGGAACTGATGAATGTTTCTTGGCCCTTCTACTTAGTCTCAATTCCTAACTATTGGTTCCCATATGCTTATACGTGGAGAAACGTTATAGGCCTGCTAGCTTGATAACAGTCAAGTGTGACGCTTTTATTTCCGATGTAACATTTTTCACTCAAATACATGGTCCTTCTTTCAGTGCAGTCTTGATTTTCCTATTATCAGTGAATTCCAGTTCTAGGGAAAGTAATACTTAGCTATGTGAAATATGATGTTTGCTTGATCTTGTCCTGCGCCTTTTCTTTTCTTCTCAGTTTTATTTAGTTTTTCCTCCATGTTCGGTAAACATATTGTGGTTACATGTCTCCTTTTGAATTGAGAAAATGACTCACTTTTAATCGAGCTGTTTCCTAATGTTAACGCTAACTAATTTTCCTTTCAGAGCTAGCTTACACTCTCAAAGTCACTGAAAAGTGCGACGTGTACAGCTTTGGTGTGGTGCTGCTAGAACTAGTAACTGGCAGAAGACCAATTGAGGACGAGTATGGAGAAGGGAAAGACATTGTTTATTGGGTTTCTGCTCATCTCAACAATCTTGAAGATGTCATGAAGGTTCTCGACTGTCGAGTGGCTTCTGAAGCTTGCCAAGATGACATGATCAAGGTCCTTAAGGTTGCCATTTCTTGCACCAAAAAGCTTCCTTCTCTGCGCCCAACCATGCGGGAGGTAGTCAAGATGCTTGTTGATGCTGAGCCTTGCACTCTCATCAGGTCTACAGATCACAATTTGGATCACAATTCGGATAACAGGAATGGTAAGATGTTTTTCTAGTCATTTCATTTCCTTCTCTTTTGCTGTAGAAGATAATGTCTCGACATTCACGGAAATCTATGCGAGTTTTTAATTCCACAGTTTAGTATCTCACATCAGAAGGCTTTTAATTCTGCCATCTGATGGGGGGATAATCATGGAAAGTGTTTTTTTATTTTGTATGGCGATTATGTTGTAGAAAGCTAAATCTTGTAATCTGAGTTGAGGTTTGGCTGTTGTTGTGCATAAGCATATGTTAGAACAGTTTTTTGGCATTGACTTTGCTTAGTCCTTTCTCTTTTCACATTTTAAATCAAAGAAAAGAACAATTTTTAGACATGGTTGAGAGTGCCGTCAGAGAGTTAATATGTTTGAATTTGTTGTGTGATCAGTTGTCACACACAAGAGAAAAGCTCTCACTTATTTGTACATTCTGGTGGTCAACTATAAAGTTTATATTTAAGGCGAGGACTAATTCATAATCCAAAGTAATTAAAATTCTAGGTAGATGTTTGAATTAGAATACGATCAATCTGGTGCTAAATTAGTGTGTGAATACTCAATTTTTAGTATTTAATTGGAAAATTACTTTCCAACGCAATGCTTTTTTTTTTTTTTTGGCGCTAAATTTGACATGTTATACGTAGTGTCAAATTTAACACCAAATATAGTGTATCGTTTGTAAAAATTTAACATTTGATTGCCATTACTTGATGTACTGCCCTTCTCATTTACCCATATTAGTATTTATTATTTTACGATTAAAAGTTTATTTTCACACCTTTTGAAATTTAATGATGACAAAAAATCCTTAAAAAAAAATTGATGATGACAAAGAATACATGACTTTTGAAAAGGTGTGATCTATTGGAACACAATTTTTTATACTAAATATGTTATTGATATTTGAGATTTACGTAGGAGGTCTGATATCCTATCAAATTTAAGGAAATAAATAAAAAATTTCCTCGTTGAAGTTTCAAACAATTTTTCGCCCTAACATGTGATCTGGGACTTGCTTTTGGCTTCAATAAGAGGAGGGGTTTGGGACTTGCTTTTGGCTTTCAATAAGCAGAGGGGTTTGTGTTGGTTATACGTCAATTTTTGATAAACCTTGGTTTATGTGAATTTATTCATGGTTGACTTTCTCTGAATCCTGCCCCTAAAACTGGGGGCATAGCAGATAAGAGAAATTCAAAATATTGATTTGTAAGTTTTGGGTGTTGATGAAAAGGTGAATTCGGTACTCAAAGTCCAATAAAAAGCTTTTAACTGATGAAAATATGGGAAATTGCTTCAACAGTCTCTAGTGTTTAGAGGTGGCGGACATGTACCTCCAATCACGTTGAGGTGTCTTAGTGCGTTTTCCACGAGTGTGTTTGATAAGGAAATTAGAATAAAAGTTAAAATAAATTTATTATAATATATAAAAACTTTATATTATAGTTTATTTTTACTTTACACTATAACAGTTGGAACGAATTTGCTAAACAAAGCCTAGATTATTTGGGTTCTTTTATGGTAGGAGCTAAACTATATAGATAGTGCATGTTTTTTTTTTACCTTGAGATTTGTTCAAAATCACATTGAAATTAAAAAAAAAAATCTTAACTGATAAGTTTTGATACAAATTGATGGCTAAAAAACAAAAACCTATCAATAATATATTTTTTTCAAGCCCTGTTATAGAAATCTCCTTGTTTTTGCTTTCTTTCATTTTTTAAGGGCAATATATTCCAATTTTTTTGAGGAGAAATATATTCCAAATTAAGGCTATACAAACAATAATACCGGTCTATGTGCCTTAAACTACAAGAAACTATAGCCTATCGGTTCCACCAGTACACTTGAAGGAAGCATGAAAGGGGAATAAATATGTACCAAGTTTAAAAAACAAACATCCAGGTAAGCATACAAAGAATCTCGCACACACACACTTTAACTAAAATGTCAATTGACTTTAAAATTAAGAGTTACGTAATACTGAAGCCACAAAAAACACAACTAAGAAATAGAACTTACGGACTAAAAACATAACCTAACATTAGAAAACGAGATAAAGATCTTCAACACCGCTGACAAAACCTCCGACAATGAGACAATGAGATGTCTGGTGAAATAGAGCCACCAAAGAAAGTAGTCGAGCCTGGGAGATGTACCTTGTAGTTGATGGTGCCACTTAAATAGCAAAGCCTAAGGGCCACACCACCGCCACAACAAGAATCCCATAACCGCACATATCAAACCCTTGAAAAAAATTTCGACTGCCAAACATAGATGCTCTAATAACAACCCTCCAAACCAACAACCAACAACCACCAACCTCCAACCTCCATCCCATCTTTGATCTGCCTTGAAGGAAGCTTAGGATTGAACACCGACCCCCACCATGAGAAAGCCCGCTGTCCAACAAAGCTTGGACACCAAATTTCGGAGTTGCGAGACCGATGGTGCACCCAAAGGAAGTCCCCAAGTTCCGGCAGTCCACTCTCTTCTCGCTTTTCCCTCTTCACTCCAGGGTCTCTTTTTGTTGTTTGAGTTAATGTTTTCATTTCAAAGCTTTTTACAATAGGAATTGAAAAAAGACATTACTGATAGAGCTCTATTTTTTAACCATCAGATTTGTATTAAAAATTCTCTTTTACGCGCACACACATATTTATTTTAATGTGATTTTAAACAGAGTTAACTAAAACTTTCCAGGCTAGTACATGACCCTACCATAGAAAGACTTTTTTAGGTATTGCAGGCCAATACACCCCAAAATTTGAGCCGTTTACATTTTGAATGTACACTGCCTTAGCTTAAAGGCGTTTATTGTCTGTCGTATTTGCGTGGGCAAGGAAGCAACACCAAATGAATTTAATTTTATTTTTTTGGAAAGGAAAATGAATTCTATTTTAAGGCATTACCGTATGCATTCATTGTAAACTGTTGGGTGGGAAAAATTCTTCGCTCTGAGTTGGACAATATCGCCACGTTAGCGAGGCCAAGCAAAAAGTAAATATTAAAATTTAGCAGTCACTGGGTTTGAAGCAACACCCCCAAAAATGTTCAATAAATGACTGGACAATTTGGCCCCAACGTGTCCTGAGCTCACGCTAAATCTTTTAGGTGCATTTGGTTTCAAAATTTCTACGGATTTGGTGAGGATTGTCAATAGGAAAATTCTTCCGCACATATTCTATGTGTATTCGACTATTTAACTTCTAAAAATGTTTCAAAGGTGCAAAATGAAGGTCGTGTCCATTCGTTCACATTCCTTGAATATTTCCTTCATCACCTACTCATGTCCAATATTTACTAGAATCTTCTGGATAATTATTGTATATCTTAACCTCTACAAAAGGAATAAGGCATGTGTTGAATCGCAAAATTCTAGGCTTCAACAACTCAAAAATTGGATTAATTCTTTGTGTGGTTCTAATTAGAAGCCCTCCTGAAATCATCTAAACACTCTTATATAATTAAGTTGGCTTTTATTGTCACAAAATTATGACCTGTTTGTAGAAAGCTATGACAAACAGATCTAAAATATTGTTAAGTGAGAGAGAAAAATGTAAGAAATAAATATGTGTTATGAATATAGTATTATGATGGATGTCTATAACCCCAAAGTCTTCAAGTCTCATAACCCCTAAAGCTTCACAAATTCCATAACCTCTATTTGTTATAATTTATTCATAGTTATTGTCAGGCCCCGGAGTACGGGAGGTGACGTGGTAGATTAATTAGATTAATTAAATAAAGATTTAGTTAAAAATTGGGTTGAAGAATTTGATTTATAAATAAAAATGAGATAATTTTAAAATAGTTTGATTAGAATAAAATAAATTAAGGAAATGAAATAAAATAAACCATCGAAGTAATTAAACAAATAAAGAGAACAATAAAAATCTTTAAATATGGGGTGGAACGAGTATGGGTCCTACTGGCCTACATATTGTGCACACACATGTAGTACTGACAATAATACCATACAACTACAGTCCAGAAATAAAAAAAAGTTAAAGATCTTACATGCCTTGATTTGTACTACAACCTACCCAAATCTTCTACTGGTTGTAAGTCTGGTCAGCGGACTCTTCTCCAATTCTAAGCTGTTGTCCACCTATGGGTAAGATTTTAAAACAAATAAAATCGTGAGTAAAAGGCTCAATAGGACTATATTTTAAAATAAATAAACAGATAAATATCCAAATAAAACTTTCTTAATAAATAAATAATTAAATAAATCAAATAATATTTTCATTTACTAAAATCCCATTAAAAACAGTTTATCAAGAGTACCTTTTTGATTCTCTCGGGCAAACCAAATACTCACCACCGAAATGGCCTAGCTGGGTTTCGGGACCTGCTCCCAAGGTCGTTCACTACACGACCCGATCTCTGATATGGCATAACGTCCTCAAATATATATATATATATATATATATATCTTTTGATTAATAAAATCTCTTCTTTACCAGATATAATCATTTATATTCATTATGAGATTTATTATGAACAGTTCTCAATCAACCGTTTGTAAAAATATTTAAACAAAATCATTTCCCAATCAATTATTGAAAACATTTGATAAAATCCATTTTTGACTTAAATCATTTTGAAATAAGGCTACCAAGGAAGAGGGGTAGAAGTCCTACCTCGATATCCGTGTCGGTGTCCCACACCGTAATCCCGGTCCGCTATACGTTAGCTCCGCGGATCCACGCACAATTCTTAAACACATAGGAACTTAGTTCATTAGTATCTAATCCGAGGTATCCTATGTAATCAAATCATCTCATGGTGTCCTAGTGTGCCATTTAGGTTTATAAAATCATTTTATAAAGTTGAAATTTCAATCAGGGTTCAAAACAGTGAAAACGGGTGAAAAATCACAAAATTACACCATGCCCGGTCGGCCTGCCGATCGTCCTAGTTCGGCCTGCCGAACTGCACAGTTCGGCCTGCCGATCCCTTGAATCCGGCCTGCCAAACATGAAGTTCAGCTTGCCAATCTGGAAAAATTTTAGAATTTTCCACGCACAGGTTCTCGACATCCCGAATCCAAATTCTCAATTTCAACCTGTTTTCTCAATTCTCAGGCATGGGTAATCATCATAAACAATAGAAAATAATAGTAGAATACTTTTTAATGGATTAAAACAAGTTTTAAACAAGATTTTCACAAAAATCCAAAAATAGAGAAAATAGAGGAAAAATAAAAAATCTTGATTCCAATCCGTTTTTTATGAAATAAAGTTTGCATTCTAGCTAATCTAAGTCCATCTAACTTAGATTGAAGCTTTTCTAAGCTTAGAAACTCTTAGATTTCAAAATGCAAGAAAATTTAAAAAATAGAAAAACTTTTAAATTTTAAAAACTAACCTCAAATCGAAGTTTAAAAACGATGTTTTTGTTGTTGAATCTCGTTCCCAAGCCTTCAATCTTCTAACCCAAAGCTTAAATCCAAATTTTGTTTCAAAATTTAGAGAGAGAAAACGAGAGGGGAAGAGAGAACCAAGAGTGAGAGACGAGAGAGGTGAGCGAGAGAGAGGAGAGAGAAAA
>CAMOHE010046997.1:0-47222 GCA_946598075.1 Artocarpus hirsutus
TGTGATTCTTTATATATATATATATATATATATATATAAAGAATCACAAAATGTGATTCATTTAAAAAAAGGATAAAGATTATGTAGAGTATATCCCTTCCCACATATCTGATATGGTGGTTATTTCAAATTTTAACTTAATTGAAAAATAACTAATTGCTCATATATAAAAAGGTAGAAATAACAGTTATCTCTAATAGATCTATCATTCACGTAACTTTTGTAGAATACTCAAAGAGAAAAACTGAGAGTTCTTCTCTAAAAAAAAGTCTGCTATCTTATGTGTTGAGTACATAGCAAATTAAGAAAAGTGTGAGGTTAAATTCATTCTTGCAATTTGACACCTACTCATCTTTTCATTGATGTGGAGGCCTGGCTTGAAAGATCATTATGTCAAAGAAGAAAGCTATGATACCCTGATAGGTCTTCAAAATGTTGGTAAAAAGTTCAAAAGCTTTCTATTATTAATTAAAATTATATAGTTATTCCCGATGAACAAAGTTTTTAATTTTTTTTTTTGTCAACGATCCTATCTCTTCCGCTGTATTTCCTATTTTAATCCAACAATAGATTTATCATAAAATCATGAAAACACTTCAAAAACATTTAAGTAGCACACAGCCTTATGACATAGCTAATTTATGGGAGGAGGGAAATAAGTCAATAACATGATTTAAAAGGTGAATGTAATTTTTTTTGATAAAAATAGTGGGAAATGTAGCATATTTTGGAGATTTTGTATCAACAAACTACCAAAATTTACCATTTATATACAAATACAAATAATGCATTGATTATTTTTTCTTTTTTATTGTTGATTATTTGAACTAAATTAACGAAAAAGATAATACTAAATAAATAAATAAAATAATTGGTGAGTAAACGAAAGATTTACAATAAATCTAAGTGAATGTACTAAGTATAAGTTTATTATGTCCCCATGATAATCCAATGCTTATTATGTCATTCCCTATTGTGATATTATATTACAATTATCCATAATATGTGATAAAAAAAAACTTTATTTATTATTTTTCCATCTTTGTTGTCCAAAAACCTTGTCTTATTTTCCTCAACCTTCAATTATAATACCTCTTTTATTTTTTATTTTTGTGAAATAGCAATATAATGAATTCATTTTGCTTATTCTTTGAAACTTCTATTGGAGCACAAACTAATGACCTAATTTCTAAGTAGAAGCTGTAGTGTTCAAAATTTTTAAACAATGATTAGTATGTAATTTGGTAAATTAGTGTGCCTAATTCTAATTAAGTGTGAATTAATTATTTTGTGGTATTTTCTTAATTAATTTCATTATAATCATTTTGTTGGTCTATCTTAATTTTCACCATTTATTAAATTAATTTTAATAAATTTTTCTATTTTATTTTATCGTCACTTTGATATTTTATAAATATCAACATTTTGACAAATACCAAATAAGTCCTTACTCTATACCAGACAAAACCCACCTGAAATCCTATCTTGAGAACCAAAGCACATAACTTTGGAATCTCATAACCATCCCCAAGTTCCTCCATGTAAAGCCTTATCTTCGACAAACATCTGAAAGCCACCTTAAAAACAACCTCCTTAAACTATGTACTGCCTATAGTTTTCACCTACAAACTGTGAATGTATTGAATGTTAAAAATTAACCTTCCCGTTCATTCTCTCCCATTCTTTCATGTCCCTCTCACTCTCTCATTCTCATCTCTCCCTCTTTCTATATAAAAACAGAAAACACACACACACCCATTGATTCAAGATTCAAATTTAGGAACTCAACCACTTTAGCTCTATTTCCAACTGATCAACAGCCAAGAAACTAAGCTGCAATTAACCAAGTTTCTTCTCAAATTCCTCACTTGAGGTTAGCTCCTTTCCCCTCAAATTTTTCTTTAAAAATCAAACCTTGCATGTTACAATCTAGATATGAACAAAGTTAGAAAACATTTCAACTGGGATTGTATGATGATTTTAACTTCAAATCCATGTTTTAAACTAAATCAAAGCAAGATTAGCTCAGTTTTTACTTTTTTTCAATTTTTGAAATAAATAGTAAATTTGCATGAAAATTTCTAGAAAAGTGTTTAAATGTGTTCCAGTAGGTTATTCTACCCTTTGTAAATATTTCCCATGTTCTAAGAAGTGGAAAAATAGGTTAAAATGAGCTTTTGAGCTCGAATTGGCCGAAACTCAAATCTAGAATTTTTCAGATTTTGACAAATCGACAGGCTGAACTCATCTGTTAGTAGGCCAGATTCGAACAATTCGGCAGGCTAGACTCAGATAGGCAGTAGGCCGAACACCAACAGATTGGCAAGCTAGACCTAGGTGGTCGGCAAGCCGACAGAGCTGCATGAAAGTACTAGTCTTTCACTAGATTTCACCATTTAATGATAAAAGGGATTTTTTATTTTTGTGACATGATTATTTGGACTTTAAAGGCACACCAAGGCATCATGAAATAACATACTAATATAGAATGCTCTAAATTAGGTATTGATGTATCTAGTTCACATCTAAAGTTGTTCACAGTTCTAAGGAGCTGACGTGTAACGGACCAAGACTACAGTGAATGTGCTATCATGTTGGATAATGAGGTAGGACTCTAGACCCTCCTTGTATGTTACCCAATGGTTTTTAGAGAATTTTGACCATAAAATGTTTTTCCTAAAAATTGTTTTAAGGAAAGAATGCTTATGATTATTCAATTATTTCCAGTAACTGTTGAATAATAGATATGGTCATTATGAACCGAATAATGAATGTAACTGTGATACCTAGTAACATAAGACCTAAATAATAATACATGTACCATAGTATTCAGTATCGACTGAGTCAAGGACTTCATTCAAAATGAGACATCAATGCATGATGCCATATACAGAGATCGTGTCGTATAGAGAGCAACCTTAGGGCAAGTCCCAAAACTAGGCCACTACAATGGTGATTTTGATGGCTTTGCACAAGGTAAAATCGTAAAGTTGATATCAGATGATCATTAGACCAGAATGGTAAGTATATAAATAACTGGATTTATTTACTGCCCTTTTATAGTTTTTGTATTAATGCAATTTCATTTATTTAAGTTAATTTTTTATAAACTAAGTCCTACTAAGCCTTTTGCTCACTGTTTTGTTTGTTTTAAAAATTTTGCCCCTGTAGATGGCTCGCAGCATGCCATCGATTAGGACATCGTTGATTGCACGCGTGGTCGTAGAAGTTTAAATTATTTTATTTGCTTATTTAATAAGGCATATAATATTTGGTCATTATTTATTTTCATTGGACTGTGGTTTGTATTTTATGTATGTCGATACTATGTGTGTGCACAATAAGGGTTCGGTACGGCCCAACTCGCTCTCGTAAACTTTATATTTTAATTTAATATAATTTAGAGGTAATTCATGAAATTATTTGTTAGGACTTAATGAACGGTAATTATTTAAAAAGTTTCAAATTTGTTACATTTTAGTAAATAACTCAAGTATATTTTTGTTAAATTACCAATTAATTAATTGGCGAGTTTAGTTAAAATTTGTTTAATTAATTTGATTAAACTGTCACGTCATTACCTGGGTTTAGGTTCATGACAGAAGGAGAACTACAAAGAAGAAAAGAGAACAAGAAAATGGCATTCGCCTTTCCAAATGGTATCAAAATCCAAAACAAATGTTATGAGACTTTCTAATCAAGAGTGTCAACTTTGAATGGAATCTTGGAAGCACTTGGAGACCGTAACATGCGCATGGTTGGAATGTATGGTCTAGCTAGTGTTGGCAAAACCATGGTTATGAAGAAGTTGGTTGTTTTTGTTTCTGTATCACAAACTCCAATCCTTGAAAACATTCGACACATTGTGGAAAGATCATCATTTTCATTTCTTCAAACATGGGAGCCTAAAATTTATATCCTTGTAATTCTTGATGGTGTAACACCCAGAAATTTAATTAAATGATATTAGAGTGTAAAATGGTGGATCAGTGTGCCATAATAAGTGTTTTAAACTCAAATTTATCATTTTGTGAAAATTAAGAAACTTTGTGTTATTTTACTCTTTTAATAATTTTAAATTATATTAAATTGTTTTTAATTGTTAATTGGAATTTTAACAAAGTAATTTGATTTAAAAACAGTGTTTTGTTGCACATAGTCTTGTGCAACCAATTTTCCCACTCTTCTTCTATTTATTTCATCTCTCTCTCACTCACTCTCATTTTCTCTCTCCCCTCTTGCTCATCTCTCACGCTATCTCTCTCCCCTCTCTCGGTTTCACTCTCACTCTCTCATTCTCTCTCTAAAATTTTGAATCAAAATTCTGTTTCAAGCTTTGGGATTGTGGATTGAAGGCTCGGGAATGCGATTGAGCAAACACAAACTCGATTCAAGCTTCGATTCAAGGTTAGTTTCAAAATTTTTAAACTTTTTAAATTTTTCCATTTTTCTTGCATTTTGAAATCTAAGCTTTTCTAAGCTTAGAGAACCTTCAATCTAAGTTAGATGAACTATATTAACTAGAATATAAACGTGGTTTCACCAAAAACGGATTTAAATCAAGATTTTTTATTTTTCTCAAATTTTTCTCATTTTTGGGTTTATTCAAAAATTTTGTTTAAAACTTGTTTTAATCCATAAAAAAGTAAGTTACTATGTTTTTCTATTGTTCATGATCATTATCCATGCCTGAGAACTGAGAAAATAGGTTAGATTTGAAGATTTGGGTTCGGGGAAGCCGAGACCCGTGCGCAAAAATTTTTAGAATTTTCCAGATTGGTAGGCCAAAGTTTGAGTTTGGCAGGCCGAATTCCTACGTTCGGTAGGCCAGATTCATCCGACTGGCAGGCTGAACCTAGAAATGTTTGGCCGACTGGATTTGGATTTTCGGCAGGTTGAACTGTGTAGTTTAGCCAGCTGAACCAGGACGACCGGCAGGCCGACCGGGCATGGTGTAACTTTTATGATTTTCACCCGTTTTCATTGTTTTAAACCCCGATTGAAATTTCAACTTTATAAAATGATTTTATAAACCTAAATGGCATACTAGGATACCATGAGATGATTTAATATCATAGGATACCACAGATTAGATGCTAATGAACTAAGTTATTATGTGTTTAGGATTTTGCGTGGATCCGCGAAGCTAACATATAGGAGACCGGTATTACGGCATGGGACACCAGCATGAGTATCGAGGTAGGACTTCTACCCCTTCTTTGGTAGCCAGTTTTAAATGTTTTGGCCTCAAAGTGATTTTTAATAAAATGTTTTTCAATGATTGGTTGAAAAAGGATTTCTTGTTTTCTGTTTTCCTAAACAATAGATTGAGGTGTTTTCATAATTAACCTCATAATAAATGTTAATGATTATATTTGGTAAATAGAAATTTTAATTATAAAAAGATATACGGGCATGATGCCATATCAGAGATCGGGTCGTGTAGTGAACGACCTTGGGGGCAAGTCCCGAAACCCAGCTGGGCCACTTTGGTGGTGAATGTCATGGTTTGCTTGAAATAATGAGGTACTCTTGATGAACTGTTTTCAATATACTTTTGATAAACAAAAGTACTATTAAATTTTATTTTATTTATCAAGAAATGTCCTAATAAATTATTCATCTGTTTATTTTTAAAATATAGTCCTACTGAGCCTTTCGCTCATATTTTACTTGTTTTAAAATCTTACCCCATAGGTGGATATCAGCCTAGGATTGAAGAAGAGTCCGCTAACCAGACTTGCGATTAATAGAAGATCTGGGTAGGTTGTATTAAAAAAAAATTCAAGGCATGTAAGATCTTAACTTTTCCTTTTATTTTGGACTGTGGTTGTATTGTAATATTGTTAGTACTACATGTGTGTGTACAAGATGTGGGTCAATGGACCCATTCTCGTCTCATCCTTTAGTTTTTGTTATTTACGTTTCGTTTTATTAATTTATTTATTTATTTAAATATTATGATTGCTCATCACAAAAGATTTTAAAATTGTCATATTTTATTTATAAATTAAATTCTAAAACCCAATTTTTAAGTAGATCTCTATTTAATTAACTTAATTAATCTACCACGTCACCTGCTGTACCCTGGGGCATGATAGAATAGTATCAAAGCTCAAGGTTATGACCTTGGGAATTGTGCACACATAGGTACGACATTGAAATACCACTAACAGTCCAAATTTTGTTTTCATAAGTGAAAGAATGGCACCTAGACGTCGTTCGACCACGGATGCCGAGTTTGGAAATGATAAGGGCATGATGAGGGCTACGTTTGCTGCATACTGACAGATGGCAGCAGGGCAAGGCCGGATGATTTCGAGGCTAGTCGTCGGCATTCGTACTTTAAGGAATTCTGACGTGCATCTGTACCGACTTTCGACGGAACCGAGGACCCGTAGGTGGTAGAGTATTGGCTAGACTCAGTCATGAAGCATCTAGATACGCTTGGTGTGCTAGCGGAGTATCGTGTAGAATTTACGGCGTATAAGTTTGAAGGTGGTTCTAACACTTGGTGGAAGTAAGGTAAACATTTAGAGAACAATGGTGACGTCAGTTGGGATAGATTCGAGGAGCTTTTCTATGATCGCTAATTTCTACAGGGATACAGGGATCAAAAGGCTGTAGAATTCTATAGGTTGCAACAGGCCGATATGTCAGTTCAAGAATATGAAGCGAAGTTCAATGAATTGGCTAGGTTTGCTCCATCTGCAGTGGCATCGGAGCGTGAGAAGTGTATCAAATTTTAGGAAGGACTCAAAGCCCCTATTCGACGACAGATAGTTGCCCTACGACTCAGGAACTTCGATGAGCTTGTGTCATCAGTGATATTAGTGGAGAATGATTATGCACACTACTATGAGAATCGAGCTCAGACGTCAGAAGGACCACAGAGGAGCAGCAGGAGGAGTGTCAGCAGTCGACCAACTCCAAGAAAGGACAAGCAGGGTGGCGTGAACAACAACAGTAGCAGTTCATCCAGCAGCGGTTGTAGCAACCCTTACAGCTTCCATTGTCATTATTACCAGCAGCCAAGACACATCAAGAGGAATTGCCTGATTAGGAGTGCTCGCCTAGGATTCCAAACTGGAGAAGGAGCTAGTCATCAGCCTCAGCTTAAGACTCTACCTTAGCCTCAACAGTATCCTCAGCTTCCATTCCATCAGTTCTCTCCTCAGCAACTGTCATATTCAGTGCAAGGACATCAACAGTAGAATCTTCAACGTAACGTCCCTCAATATCGAGCATTGAGTACAGCTAGTATGCAGTCGCCATCATCGTAGCAGTATCGTCCAACTAACCCAGGATCTAGCAGTGTTAGTAAAGGAAAGGGAAGAGCTCCAGTATAGGTTCATACAATGATATTAGGGAGTTCAGATGCCCAGACGAGTAACACAGTTGTCGATGGTACGATCATGGTTTCTCAGTCTTTAGCACACGTGTTATTCGATACTAGTGCGACTCATTCTCTCATTTCAAGCTCATTTGTACATGCCTTGGGATTAGAGATAGAAGAGTTTGATGAACCCTTAGTTATAGCTTCACCCTTGGGGCAGGAATGTGTGAATAATATCTGTAAAGCTTGTAAAATAAAGATCAGGGATGAGATTTGATTGTAATCCCCATGAGATCATATGATGTAATCCTAGGGATGGATTGGTTATCTAGATATATTGCAGTAGTAGACCGCCAACTTAGGAAAGTAACCCTAGTGTCAAATAAAGGGACAACGATCACTTACCAGGGTGGTGGTGATCAACTGATGAGTCAACGTCTTGTAAGAACGTGTCTCGGAGGGCGAAAGAACACAACTTGCTATGCCTTTCTTATGAATTTGGAAGAAGAGCCTAGTGTTTCGAGAGGACATGCAGTGATACCAATGGTAGATGAATTTGAAGATGTCTTCCCCGACGAGCTACCAGGATTACCACAGCATCGGGAGATCAAGTTTGGTATTGAATTATTTTCGAGAACAGCACCGATTTCTATAGCACCTTACCGGATGACGTCGGTAGAAATGAAGGAACTTAGGAAGCAACTTCAGGAGCTTGTTGATAAGGGATACATATAGAATAGTACATTGCTGTGGGGAGCACCAATCCTGTTTGTAAAGAAACATGATGGAACTCTCAGATTGTGTATAGATTATCGACAGCTGAATCGGGTTACAGTCAAGAACAAGTATCCTCTGCCCAAGATCGATGAGTTATTTGATCAGTTGGGAGGTTCGCGGTACTTCTCGAAGATAGACTTGAGGTCAGGATATCATCAACTCAGGATTAAGGAAGAAGACATTCCTAAGACAGCTTTTAGGACACGGTATGGACATTTTGAGTTTCTAGTGATGCCGTTTGGATTGATGAACGCTCCGGCAGCTTTCATGGATTTGATGAATAGGATATTCAGGCCTTACTTGGATCAGTTCATGATTGTGTTCATCGACGACATTCTGGTTTATTCAAAGACTTGGAAGGAGCATAATCAGCATCTCAGGATCGTGCTTCAGACTCTACAAGAACATCAGTTATATGCCAAGAAGGAAAAGTGTGAGTTTTGGTTGACAGAGGTCAAATTTCTTGGTCATGTCATTTCCGAGCATGGTATCTCAGTGGATTCGACAAAGATAGAAGCCATAGTGGATTGGGAATGATCGAGGAATGTGGTAGAGATCCGCAGCCTCTTGGGACTTGTAGGATATTACAGGAAATTTGTGAAAGATTTTTCAAAGGTAGCAACACCATTGATGAGGTTGATTAGGAAGAATGTCAGGTTCAAGTGGAACGAGAATGTGAGTTCGCTTTTCAAGAGTTGAAGAATCGGTTGACCTTAGCACCAGTGTTGATTATTCCCAGTAGCGATGAGCTGTACGAGGTTTATGCAGATGCTTCAGGACGCAGACTTGGGTGTGTGTTGATGCAGCATGGACGCGTGGTAGCATATGGATCGAGACAGTTACGACCTCATGAACAGAATTACCCTACTTAAGACTTAGAGCTCGTAGTAGTGATTTATGCGTTGAAGATCTGGAGATGTTATTTGTATGGAGCGACATTTTAGGTTTTCTCCGACCACAAGAGCTTGAAGTATTTGTTCACCCAGAGGGATTTAAAGTTGAGGTAGCGAAGGTGGATAGAATACATGGAAGATTACGATTTCACGTTGCAGTATCATCCTAGGAAAGCCAATGTCGTTGCGGATGCACTCAGTCAAAAATCTTCGGGGATACTTACATGTTTGGCTCTTGAAGATTGGAAAAAGGATGCGACAGTAAGTGAGTTCAGGCTACAGCATCATGAAGACTACAATCGCGTTTCGGTGTATCACATGAAGACGACCCCAGCTCTTGTTTAGATGGTGAAGCAGAATCAGTGGCAAGACTAGCATCTTTAGGGAATCTGGATGCAAATTTAGAATGGAAAGCAGTTCGAAGAATGGAGAATACATAAAGATTGATCGTTGTACTTCAGGGAACGTCTAGCGGTTCCAGCTATTGCAGAAGTGACAAAGGCCGTAATGGATGAAGCTCACAAATCTCAGTTCGCCATTCATCTGGGGAGTACAAAGATGTATTGTGACTTGAAGAGGCACTATTGGTGGAGAGGCATGAAGAAGGACATTCAAGAATACGTGGCCAAGTGTACGATTTGTCTTCAGGTGAAAGCCGAGCATCAGAAGCCAGCAGGTCAGCTTCAGCCACTTCCTATTCCAGGGTGGAAATGGAAACACGTGATGATGGATTTTCTTACCAGATTGCCCAGGACGGAGCAATGGTACGATGTGATTTGGGTCGTGGTCGATAGGTTAACGAAATCAGCTCATTTCATTCTGTTTAGGTCAAGATGTTCAAGGAGGATTCTTGGGGAGTTGTATATGCAGAACATAGTGTGATTGCATGGAGTTCCTTTGTCCATCACCTCAGATAGGGATACCAGGTTTAATGCCAAATATTGGAGGAGCTTTCAGGAGGCTATGGGCACAGATTTGAACTTCAGCATGGCATTTCATCCTCAAACTGATGGGCAATCTGAGCGGGTTATTCAGATTCTTAAAGACATGTTATGTGCTTGTGCGTTAGACTTCGGCGGGAACTGGAAGAAGTATTTGCATCTGGTGGAGTTCGCATACAACAACAACTACAATTGAGTATTGGTATGGCACCATTCAAAGCATTATATGGACGACCGTGTCGATCGCCAGTGTGTTGGGCTGAACCAGAAGATAGAGTTATTCTTGGGCCAGATAAGGTTCGCGATAGCAACGAGAAAATTATCATGATTCGGGATCAACTGAGAGCAGCTCAGAGTCGACAGAAGAGTTACGCAGATAGAAGATGTCGACCTTTGGAATTCGAGGTTGAAGACTTTGTACTGTTGAAGGTATCACCTCGCAAAAGCATCTCGCGATTCGAAGTGAAAGGGAAGCTCGCGCCAAGATATATTGGATCGTTCAAGATCATTCAGCGTGTTGGTGTGATTGTGTATCGACTTAACCTTCCTCTAGAACTTTCGCATGTTCACGACGTATTTCATGTATCGATGCTTCGAAAGTGTCCACCTGAGCAGGATAAGATCGTCTCATTCCAGGACATACAGATTTAGGAAGACACGACGTATGATGAAGTGCCGATCCAGATCATCGATCTTAAAGTGATTAGCTTACGCTGTTGTGAGATCTCATTAGTTAAGGTCATATGGCAACATCACAGGGTTGATGAAGCTACTTGGGAATTAGAGTCGAGTATAAGGAGTTGTATCCACATTTGTTTTGTCTTTGAAATTGATTTGTAAATTTCGATGACGAAATTTCTTTTAGGGGTGGATAGTTATAACACCCAGAAATTTAATTAAATGATATTAGAGTGTAAAATGGTGGATCAGTGTGCCATAATAAGTGTTTTAAACTCAAATTTATTATTTTGTGAAAATTAAGAAACTTTGTGTTATTTTACTCTTTTAATAATTTTAAATTATATTAAATTGTTTTTAATTGTTAATTGGAATTTTAACAAAGTAATTTGATTTAAAAATAGTGTTCTATTGCACATAGTCTTATACAACCAATTTTCCCTTTCTTCTTCTATTTATTTCATCTCTCTCTCACTCACTCTCATTTTCTCTCTCCCCTCTCACTCATCTCTCATGCTCTCTCGGTTTCACTTTCACTCTCTCATTCTCTCTCATTCTCTCTCTAAAATTTTGAATCAAAATTTGGTTTCAAGCTTCGGAATTGTGGATTGAAGGCTCGGGAACACGATTGAGCAACCACAAACTCGATTCAAGCTCGATTCAAGGTTAGTTTTCAAAATTTCTAAACTTTTTAAATTTTTCAATTTTTCTTGCTTTTTGAAATCTAAGCTTTTCTAAGCTTAGAGAACCTTCAATCTAGGTTAGATGAACTTAGATTAGCTAGAATATAAACTTGGTTTCACCAAAAACGGATTTAAATCAAGATTTTTCATTTTTCTCAAATTTTTCTCATTTTCGGGTTTATTCAAAAATTTTGTTTAAAACTTGTTTTAATCCATAAAAAAGGTAAGTTACTATGTTTTTCTATTGTTCATGATCATTATCCATGCCTGAGAATTGAGAAAATAGGTTAGATTTGAAGATTTGGGCTCGGGGAAGCCAAGACCCATGCGTGGAAATTTTTGGGATTTTTCAGATCGACAGGCCGAAGTTTGAGTTCGGTAGGCCGGATTCATCCGACCGGCAGGTTGAACCTGGAAATGTTCGGCCGACCAGACTTGGATTTTCGACAGGCCGAACTATGTAGTTCGGCCAGCCGAACTAGGACGACCGGCAAGCCGATCGGGCATGATGCAATTTTTGTGATTTTCACCCGTTTTTACTATTTTAAACCCCGATTGAAATTTCAACTTTATAAAATGATTTTATAAACCTAAGTGGCACACTAGGACACCATGAGATGATTTAATATCATAGGATACCTTGGATTAGATGCTATTGAACTAAGTTATTATGTGTTTAGGATTTTGCGTGGATCCGCGAAGCTAACGTATAGCGGACCAGGATTACTATGTGGGACACCGGCATGAGTATCGAGGTAGGACTTCTACCCCTTCTTTGGTAGCCAAATTTAAATGTTTTGGCCTCAAAGTGATTTTTAATATAATGTTTTTCAATGATTGGTTGAAAAAGGATTTATTGTTACCTGTTTTCCTAAACAGTATATTGAGGTGTTTTCATAATGAACCTCATAATAAATGTTAATGATTATATTTGGTAAATAGAAATTTTAATTATAAAAAGATATATGGGCATGATGCCATATCAAAGATCGGGTCGTGTAGTGAACGACTTTGGGGACAAGTCCCGAAACCCAACTGGGCCACTTCGGTGGTGAATGTCATGGTTTGCCTGAAATAATAAGGAGGTACTCTTGATGAACTGTTTTCAATATACTTTTGATAAACAAAAGTACTTATTAAATTTTATTTTATTTATTAAGAAATGTCCTAATAAATTATTCATCTGTTTATTTTTAAAATATAGTCCTATTAAGCATTTCGCTCACATTTTACTTGTTTTTAAATCTTACCTCATAGGTGGATATTAGCCTAGGATCGGAGAAGAGTCTGCTGACCGGACTTGCAATTAATAGAAGATCTGGGTAGGTTGTATTAAAAAAAAAATTCAAGGCATGTAAGATCTTAACTTTTCCTTTTATTTTGGACTGTGGTTGTATTGTAATATTGTCAGTACTACATGTGTGTGCACAAGATGTGGGTCAGTGGACCCATTCTCGTCTCATCCTTTAGTTTTTGTTATTTACGTTTCGTTTTATTAATTTATTTGTTTATTTAAATATTATGATTGTTCATCACAAAAGATTTTAAAATTGTCATATTTTATTTATAAATTAAATTCTAAAACCCAATTTTTAAGTAGATCTCTATTTAATTAACTTAATTAATCTACCACGTCACCTCTCGTATCTCGGGGCGTGACAGATGACCTTTGGGAAAGGCTTAACTTAGAGGATATTGGATTAGTATATCTGGGAGATGAAAAAAAAGAACGTAAGTTACTACTTATCTCTAGATTTCAAGAAGTCATATGCAGTTATATGGGCCTTGACAAGTGTTTGGTAGTTGGTGCCTTGCCTGACAATGATGCTATGAACTCCTTCACCAAGATAATGGGAAGTTCAATAAAGAATCCCGACGTAAAACCTCTGGCAACTGAGATTGTTAAAGAATGTGCTCAATAACCAATTGTGATCTCAATGCTTGCGAATTCATTAAAAATTACTATAAGGTTTTCGAGTTGGAGTATTACTTTGGAGGAGCTAAAAAAGCCTAACAAAAGTGATATACTAGTGTTAAACGGTGAAGAACATTCCCACCACAGTATAGAACACATTGGCAGCCCAATAATAAACAAGCAAACTAATATCATTTATTCAATTAAAAGGAAGCCGCACACAAAGAAGTATGCACTTACGTCACTAATGCAATAGGAAGCAAATGGCCACTTCACTTGTCCAACTGGAAGCACAAGCTACATCACTCAGCCAATCAAACGTGAGTCCAAGAGTCAAAAAGAAAAAATAGGCAACACACGTTGGAGCATATGCCGACTACGTCCACCGTTTTTTAAGTTCGATAAATAGGGGCAGCTTTATGTTTTTTGTATTCCCAATTTTCTTCCTAATTTGCAAAGATTCTCATTCGGCTGATACACTATAATTACTAGAGTATAAAGACGATGACATATTTCCAGTCTGAAGATTCATGAGATATAATCAACAAAGAACATGGTGTATTCCCAGAACATGTGTTAACACTTCTACAGTCCAAAAGGAGTTAAAGGAGAACTAAGAGAAGAATACAAAGGTGCTATTTACTTTGCAAGAAGTAGTATCCATGGAGACTTTTCCCTTAATTTCATAAGCTAAAGCCGCCAAAAAAGCATGGGATATTTTACGAGAGGAGTTTCATGGCAGTGAGAATATACGCACTATTAAATTGCAGTCTCTTAGACAAGCCCCAAAAAATATTAAAATGAAAGAATCTGAGACAATTAGGCAGTACTACTCAAGAATTAATGAGCCAATCAATAAATTGAGAAGTTATAGAGAGAATGTTTTTGATGAAAAAATTGTTCAAAAAATAAGAATTTAGTCTCATTAAGAAGTTTAAACAAAGAGTCACTCTCATTGAGAAGACAAAGGATATAATAAGACTATCAGTCACTGAATTAATGGGCTCATTAGAAGCTTTTGAGAAAAAAGAAGATGACGGAGATGAAGAGGCAGATTCAACTTTAGAGAAAATATTTTAGTCTAAGTTGAATTTTAAGTCTTAAAATACAAAAAATAATTGGGAAAAATATAGAAAAAATTCTAGAGGAGGATAAAGCTCTAGGAATTATGGAAATCAAAGGGAGAAAAATGAGCAGAGGAAGAATCCAAAATATTCACCATGTGGCATCTACAAAAAGTCTAGTCATTTGGAGAAAGATTGTTAGTTTCAAAATAATCCATAATACAGAAATTGCAAAGAAATTTGGGCATGTAGTGAAATTCTATCGTCTCAAAGGAAGTCATCAAGCTAATTTTTCTGAAGATCATGAAAATAAATCAACAGTTATGTTCTATGCATCTCAAGCTGGTTCTAGTAAAGAATGGAGCAAATGGTACAGTAATAGTGGAGGTAGCAATCACATGACTGGTAACGAAAGCATATTCTGAGCCATCGACACATCAATTAAATGTCAAGTGAGATTGGGAAATGGTGCTCTAGTGGAGGCAAAAGATAAAGAAAGGTACAAAAAACATTCAGAATGTTCTGCTGGCTCTCAGTCTAGCACAAAACTTGCTCAACGTGGGTCAAATGATTCAGAATAAGTATTCTCTACACTTCGAAAGAGATACGTACAGAATTTACGACAACAAAAATAAAAATGCTTTAATTGTTACCGTAAAGATGGAAAATAGAAGTTTCCCCATCCTGTGGTGATATTCTTAAGAAGTTGCTATGAAGACACTAGAAGATGACTCATGGCTTTGCATCACAAATTTGGCCATTTCAACTTTCAAGGTTTGAAGATTCTCTATTCGAAGAATAAGATGAAAGACATGCCATGCATTAGAGATAAAGATGACGTATGTGAAACTTGTCTACTCAGAAAGCAACATCATCAACTGTTTCCTTCAAACAAAGCCTAGGAAGCTGAAGGATTGCTAAAGTTGATACACACAGATGTTTGCAGCCCAATGAAAACTCCTACTCTTAATCAAAAGAGATATTTCATTCTCCTTATTGATGATTATACCAGAATGACATAGATATACTTATTTAGAGAAAGATTATAGGTTTTTAAAATTTTCAAAAAATTCAAAAACTATTTTAAAAAGCAAAGTGGTCAGCACATCAAAGTAATAAGAAGAGATAGAGGCACATAGTACAACTCTAGACAATTTAACAAGTTTTGTGAAGATGAAGGAGTTGAATGTCAGCTTACTATTGGATATGCTCCTAAACAAAATGGAGTATCAGAAAGAAAGAACAGAATAGTAATGGAGATGGCTAATACAATGCCAAATGAGAAGGGACTTCCGAAATCATTCTAGGCAGAGGCAGTTTCGACAGCAGTCTACTTGTTGAATCGATGTCCAACTAAACCCATTGGAAACAAAACCCCAGTTGATGCTTGGAGCGGATGCAAGCCTTCTGCAAAACATCTCAAAGTCTTTGGTTGTGTATGTTATATACACATATTAAAAGAGAAGAGGAGCAAGCTAGATGATAAAGGTCAGAAAGGGATTTTCTTGGGCTACAGTTCTCAATCAAAAAGCTATCAAGTTTACATCATCAAAGACAAGAAAATTGTTCTCAGTCGAGATGTAGAGTTGGATGAAAATGCAATTTGGAATTGGGAAGAGAAAGAAGTTCAGAAGACAAGTGTTCCAATTTTGATGCAACCATCAACTTCTACGCAGCGGCAAACTGAAGAAGAAAAAGAACTAGAATCTTCAAGAACTCCTATCTAGACTACAACTCCTCAGCATAAAGTATCCTCTCTAGAACCACCACCTAGGAGAATGAGATCGCTAATTGACATATAAGATCCTTGTAACTTTGTCACTCTTGAACCAGAAAACTTTGAAGCTACAGCTAAACAGAAAGTGTGGGTGCAAGCAATGGAAGAAGAGATCAAGATAATCGAGAAGAACAAAACATAAGAGTTAGTCAATCGTCAAGAAGACAATGATATCATTGGAGTTAAGTAGGTTTACAAGACGAAGCTTAATTCTGATGGATCAATATAAAACCAAAAAGCAAGACTTATAGTGAAAGGCTACTCGCAACATTATGGAATTGACTACAACGAAACATTTGCACATGTTGTTCGATTAGATACAATCAAAATTCTGATTGCTCTAGCTACATAAAAGAAGTAAAAGAATTATCAACTAGATGTGAATTTAGCATTCGTCAATGGATACCTTGAAGAAGAAATCTACGTAGAGCAACCAAAAGGTTTAAGATTAAAGGACAAGAAGACAAAGCGTTTGAGTCAAAGAAGGCACTTTATGGGTTAAAGCAAGCACCGCAAGCTTAGTACATTAGAATTGATGGATACTTCACTAGCGTAATTTCAAGAGGAGTAAGAGCGAGCCAACACTTTATGTCAAGACCCAAGGTGATGACATTCTCATAGTTTCCTTGTATGTAGCTGATCTTATCTATTCAGAGAGCAACAAGAAGATGAAGCAGGATTTCAAAGGAGATATAATGAAGACTTTGAAATGATAGAAATATGTTGTAATCTGACCCAAGCTTAGTACATATGCTTGAGATCTTCAAGTTGACTATTCACTCCTCAATGAAGCAACGGACGAAGAAATGATGCAGGATACATTAGACCTAATAAAAAAAAAAGAGGACAAACGCACTATACCGCCTTGGTTATTATCAGCAAACAGCCGCCAGGTACTACAACAAGAAAGTTAGAATCAGGAAGTTCCAAGTAGGGGACCTTGTGCTTTGAAAAATATTTCAAAACTCAAAGGAAGCCTATGCTGAGAAACTAACAGCTAATTGGGAAGGTCCGTATCGAATCCAAGTGGTTGTTCAACATAGGGTTTACAAATTAGAGAAACTTGATGGATCAAGTAAAAGCTAGAATGCACACCGCATATGGAAGTATTATGTATAAGTTATGCTAAACAATTTTTTGATTTTCCAGGTTTTACATCACGTCGTTTGTTTCAATATCATGTGATTTGCCCATCGGACGGACAGACAAAGGTTGTAACATGCTAAATTGTAAATTGAACTACATTTGGCTTGATCTCTATACATGGGTATATAGGCAGCCCGTGTATTATAAATGGGTGCAGCCATGTTATTATTACAACTGCCATTTTTCCCAAGGCTCGCCATCATCACGGCCTTCTATCTAGACCAACACTGGGCTTGGTCAACTTGTCTCAAGTTCGATCCTAGACTGCCATCTTCATGGCTCACCATCATTATGGCTTCTGATTAAATCCAACACTAGATCGACTGGTCTCGGGTTCGATCCTAAATTGCTACCATGGCTCACCATCATCATGACTTTCAATCAAGTCCAATGCTAGACTCGATCTACTCTCCCTGAGTTTGATCTTAAATTGCCATCATCATGGCATCCTATCCATTGAACTCGATCAACTCATCAAGTGTTTGTTCCACAATTGCTATTCACAACTTGCCATCCTTATGGCTCATTGTATCGAAGAATTAAATCGATTAATTTAAAGTTTGATTCAAAAACTTCACACAATATTCGATTATCTAATCCCATGTTTGAATCAACATTGCCAATATCATTGGCCAAGTCCAAATGGGCCATTATTTGGCTCACATGCCCAAAACTTCAGCTCACTAAAACATTTTAATGGTTTAAGTTTTATGCCAATTTCATTTGAAGTTCAATTATTCTTAATGAATTAAACTTCAATTATTCTTAATGAATTAAACTTGAAAGGGAGGATCAATATTTTATCAAGACAATGGAACAAAGCAAATGATGATCAGTTCTACGAGGCAAGTAATTTGATATATGAAGCAAAATAAAAATTATTCAACGCAAATTAAAATTAGCTAGTACAAAAAAAATCATTCGCTAGATTAATACATCAAAAGGTTTGGGTTATTTCCCCCTCTATTGTTTGAGTATTTTCCCCCTTTTCTACCTAAATGGTTAGGGGTACAATAGCTTGCTTGTTCGCCATCCCTGCCTCAATCTTGGAAGAATCAGGAGCTGAGGAAACCTCAGCCCTAGCCTCCTCGCAAACTGTCACACTCATATCGATCTCCTCGACGTCAGATTCGTCAAGAGACATAAGCTCCTCAAGCTTTGCAATTTCCTTACTAATGTCATGGCTACTAAGCATACCAAATTTAAATTCTCAGTGTCTCAAGCCTAGTTTTAATCAAGGAATCGCTATGAATGTCGAGCAATTGCTCCTTGATCTCTTCAAATTTTTGAGTCTTTGTCTGCATCCCCTTAGTTAATTTTTGACCTTTTCCTCCTCTAGACAAAGACTACTACGCAAATTAAGGACTTTCTCGTTCGACCTCATCAGTGCATTGATGGCTTTGTCTCTCTCCCTCCTTATGTCATCCCTCACAGACTCAGCCTTCCCAAGTTCCTTGACAGTTGTAATTAGTCATCTGTACTTATATTTCAGCTTTGTTTGTAAATATGTAATGAAGTTAAAGGGCCTGTGTAATGGAAAGGCTTAGTGTGAATCAATATGATAAGTTGAAAATTTTCAAAACAAGACTTTCTACCGTACCTCTCCTAGGGCCAAAGTCAATTTGTTACTCAGCCAAGAGAAAGACTTTCCACCAAAAGTATCCTCATCCAGTGTAAAGTTCTAGATGCTCTTAATACTGCATCCTTGTCCTAAAGGATGCTGATGCTCTCTAGGACATTAAGAGTTTTATCAGTAACCCTCACTTCAGCATCTTTGATTACAATAGACAGCTCTACAACTTTTTTTTCTTTGGCATTGGGGGCTGAATGTCAAATGGAGGAGGCAGAAGGAAATGAAAAGTATCGACTAGAGGAGTTGATTTTTCTTGGATACCAGATTTGTTGGCATCGCCACTTTTTTCCTGTTTTGCTGCAGCCCTCATGACAACCTTCCTCTTTGTGGCATCATCGAACGAAGGTAACATGATCTTCATCGATGATAATGCAGCGTCTATGAGAAGAGCATCTGTAACACCTGTCATTTTTCATGTAATAGTTAATGTTAGATATTTTAACGATGTTAAGTATTTTCTTTATAAAATAATGTTACTAACCATTTTATTTTGAGTATGATGACAGGTGACGGCCACGTAGAATTGATATGCTTAAGGTATTCATGTTATTTATAATGTATGCATACTATATATTTAATGTTTTATTTGTGTGCAATGTTATATGTGGTACTTCAGTAGGCCAAATTGTTTTTCTAGAATAGTAGGCCGATGGATTTCATCGGCAGGCCGAACCCTACAACTTCTATAGGCTGAACTGAGCTGTCGGTAGGTCAAAGACTATTAATGAGCAATCAGCAGATAATTTCCCAAAATTGTGGCATTTATGATTATTATGATTGAATGAAATATTCTATATCATTGGCATATTTTTAGTCATTTTCATTATTTTATGTGATGGAATATTTGACTTTTATGATGATTGAATGCTATGATAAGGTTTCCTATTTTGACAATTCAAAATCAGGTAAGTGGAACAAATCATTTGACTTTTCCCTTCACATTCTCCATCTTACACATAAAAACTCCAACATTTCTAATATTATAGAGAATATTGACCTATCTCATTATACCATTTTCCTCATTCATGCATATTGCCCTCTTTCTTTATCTCTCTCTCTAAAATTCTCCCAGACACACTCTCTCTCTTTTCACCACGTTTTCTTCTGCTTCTCTCCCTTATTTTTCTTGCAAATAATTGAATGAAATATTGGGTTTTCTCTTGTGCAAATTCAAAGAATGATTGTGAAGGATCGTTTTGAGGAAAGAACTCATTTTAGTTTATTTTTGTAATTGTATTATTCGTTTAATCCGACCCCCATAACTTTGTCTATAGATGTTTGTTTGCTATGGAATTTTAGTATGATGTTTATGTATGTGTTAATGTTGTTCCTCAAAATTTCACACCATTTGGAATTTTTTATGTCAAGATATTGAATTTTTAGTCTCTACCACTCATGTTTTATTTGTGCTGATCGGTAATGTTTCACAAAAATGCAGTCTTTGTTTATAAGGCTGATAAATGTTGATTCTCATAAAATTTTGCAAAAAAATTCATGTATATGTTAAGTGATGGACTAGAAAGTTTCATAGTGATGTGATGAATATTTTATGTGCTGTTGAGGTTTCTTTAAGATTAGGTTTTATGGCTATCAATCAGTGAACTCTGGATTTCTTGCTTGTGTAACCTTTTTATATGGCTAAATGAATTTATTTGACAATGAAGCTTTTGTGGTACTGTATTTACATGTTTATAAGTTGTCATAAAAATTTTAGGGTCAAAGTAATTTTATTTTAATTATTCTAAAATGATGAACGTGTGTTGCTCACTGCCTTATGTGTTTAGAGATTATTTTGCCTCCAAATTCTAATACATGTTTTGAATTGTTTTGAATTTATTTGAAGCAAATTTTTGGTTTTCTTATAGTTTTAGGTGTCTATTACATGTAGGATTTTTATTAAATTATTTTATGGTATAGATAATTTATTATATGAATGTCAGTTAGGACTGCTCAATGTTTTGTTGTTCTTGGCAGATTTGTGTTGCGTATTGTGTGACTTATTTTAGTTATCTAATGGAATCTTTATGGCTATAGAAAAATTAGGGTAAATCATGTATATGTTAATTATATCCCTGCAAAGTTTCATGCCTTAGCTGTGTATGAGTTGTGAATAATTGAGTTGTATATTCTTAATAGTTAGGTAGATTTTAATATTTCAGTTTTGCATCTTGTAAGATGGTAAAAGGTACATATATTCTTGTATTTCTTAAGATGGAATAAAAATGAAAATTAATTTTTATTTGTATATGGATGTATGACACGAACACTACAAGAAGTGAGCACATCGAAACTGCGACGACATCATCAAGATAAGGTTTAGTAAGCAAGTAAAGTAAATACATTTTCACCTGTAACATGATAAGGTTTATGAAAAGTTTGAAATTATGTTCATGATGGTTTCTATAATAATTTCTATGATGGTTTTATTTAATGTTTTATTATGAAATTTTGATGTATAAGAAGGTTTATGCATGTTTTGATGATGAGGTATTTCAAAATTAAAAGTTTGTGTATATATATATATATATATGTATCACCTAATTAAGTGTTGTACACCCAATGTTAATGTTAATGTTTATGATGTTGTCTAAAGTTGGACTTGTTATGTTTGGTTTGGGATTAGCTACCCCTCTCCTCTCATAACAGCGCGCCTATGATGATGATGTTATGGTGCAACACTTGGGCCCCTAAAGATAAAATGAATGAAGTTTTAATATGGATGTTTTAAAGGAAAGATATGTTCTATATGAACTTGTGCCAAGTGTACTATTATGATGATAATGATTATGATTATGATCTTGACGTTACGAAATGATTTTCATGAAATGTTTTATGTTGTGAGATAGAAAAGTGTACTTTCTAAGCTTTTGCTTACCAGTTTTACATCATGTTGCAGACAACGATAAAAGGATTAATGATTAAAAGGAGGACAAGGACAAGGACGAGCGTGTGTGCTAGGAACGATGGATTGAAAACGGAAGAATGCTAAGAGAAGGATTTAAAGTTTATGAACTATGTTTTTATTCCTTGTATGTTTATTTTCTACACTATGATGTAAAAAGACTTGTTTTACATTTTTCTTGAATTTGCAGAAGATCGGCCTTTTGATCATTATTGATCGGACTGTAGATGCTGGTATCGGCCTACCGATCCATGTGTTTTAAAACTCTAATTTTGTAGAGCCTTGGACGGCCTACCAATGCTTGAAGTTCGGACTGCTAGTCATGTTCGACCTGTCGATATCTGAAGTTCAACCTACCAAACTATTTAAAATAGATTTTAAAGGTTGTTTCAATTTTTATTTAAATCATGGTTTCATTATTTTAGAACTGATAAACTATTTAAAAATATATAAGTAGTTTTAAAATTATTTCATAAAGTACTTTGAAAAATATATATATATATGTATGGATCCTAGGATATGTTTATCAAATTATGTTTTTAATTTAAATAGTTTGTCTTAAAAATAACAAGGATAAATGTAACAACATCTATGACATCCGTAAGGGTGCATTACAGCGTCTTCGTCAGAGAGAGGAGTAATGAATTTCGACAGACCATATAGCCGCTGAAGTGCATTACAGCATACAAAGACCCAATCAACTTGTTTTGGAAAGCAAATAGGAATACCTGTTGGGATTTCTCTGAATTTCTTCCAACTTGAAGACTTTCTAAGTTGATCAAGACTTGAGATTTCTACCCAAGTCTGTCCTTTCAATGTGAGCAGAGCTTCAAGCCTCGCGCGAAACCTTTCATCAATGGGGGCTGGATGGTTTAGCTCATAATCTGAAAAAAAAAAGAAGAAACAAATAAAAAAACAAAATCCTAAGGATTAGTTAAAATTAATACTTAAAATAAATACAAGTATCAATACTTACCAATATGACCAAACGTGAAAGGAAACGGGAATCAAGTGGTCAGTTTGACCAAGTCGTAGTTAATTAACATGAAGAAATATTTCTCTTCCCAGTGTCTGTCTACATTAACAAAATCAGAGATGAGTTGCTTTGATTGCCGATACATGAAGTAGAAGCACTCTCTGTTTTCATTGTTTGGCTTTAGATAATAGCACCGAAGGAAGTCGTGGAGATCAAAATTGATGCTAGCTTCTTCATCAGTACTATCAGGGTGATCAGTAGTCGCATCCTATTTAGCATGAGTTGTGTTATGAAAATGTCATAATGATTAACAATTTTGAGCATGAAATTTGGGATGGGCAATCGAAGTCCAAGTTGAAAACATTTCGTATATACGCATAGCCAACTATTATTTTGCATATCTACTTGTTCGTTTGGATGGGAAAGCCGGATGTCAACAGAAGAAGGAATCCCATACCTTGCCTTGATTATTGATAAGTCCCCCGTAATTAGAATCGATTTTGGGTTTTTCAAAAAACAAGGAAACTCCCTTTATTGGTGAAGTCTATTTTTTCTTTTCGAGCAATTTGATTTGCTCGATTCGATTCGAAGGACCTATAGTTCTATCTCTTTTTTCTACTGGGTCCTTTTTTGCTTCTTTGCTGGTCCTGGCACCACCGATTCTAGAATTCCATTCAATTTTCTATTGTTTTTTAATCCATTCATCAATTTCCTTAAGTCGCCACTAGACCACAGGTCGTCGCCTCCACTCGAACTTGAACAAATATTTATGGCCTTTGACATCTTTAATAGAAAACTAATTTTTGAAGGAAATTTAGGGTTTTGAAGATCTGATAGCTAAAATTTTTAAGAGTTGAAGAATTTTGAGGAGTTCTTAAAGATTCCAAACCCTTGAGAGCCAAACAGACAAGGAAATCGTGGATTTTCTTAGAAAATGAGTTGAAAATGGTATTAAAATGATCAAAATTGTAAGAGAAACAAAGGTATGGAAAGAAAATCAAAAGAAAATAAATAGGAATGAGAGAAATCTTGCCTGGAAGTCGTTGGAAAGCTTGAGAAAATGGAGGAAAATAGCCCTAAGTTTGAAGATAACAGTCTAAAATGGATAGAGAGAGAAAATGGGTTTATATTATCTAAAGCAGCTTGATCAACAGCTGAGATCGGTTTATGGAAAGTTGATCTAATGGATAAGATTTTGCTTTTTTTAAAAATTTTCGTTGAAACTGAGACAGTGTCTTTTCGAGTCAAGTGCATACATCAGCACTATAGAGATATTTTGGAACCTTCTAATTACAATGTGACACGTGTCTTAGATAGTTAACTATGGCAATTTCCTAAAGAAGGGAAATGATCCTAGTGTGAATGCGAAGTTTCAATTAGAAGACATCTCATTAAATTGATGTTTGAGATTTGTTCATTCCTGTAGTCGATTAAATCAACTAACGAGTGGGGGGCTAACTGTTGGGGTACGATTTGGCTAGGCCCAAATTGTTTATTGAGGCCTAAATGAGGATTTAGAGTTGCGGTTGAAGCGATTCAAGCACAACAAGATCGATCGACTTGAAATTGTTTGATAAGAGGAACATCGTTTATCTAGCGTATTATCAAATTAAGGCTTCAATCAACTTGTTCGATTGCAAACTAATCATGTATTTAGATAACCTTTTCTATCACTGCAAATTTGATCTTCCAAGTGTCAATTCAACAGAATCGATTCACACAATCAGATGGTTATGAGTATGTCCAGTCACGAACTTTAGACGTGGGGAAAGCCTGATTCTTTCAGCCTATCACTGACCGACATGTGTCCCACTATTGTAGTTACTTCAAGCACTACCATCCCTACTCTGTCAGTTAGAGGTCACGACTTCTATTCATCTTCTATATAAAGGAATGTCATCTTTATTTGTATAGACACGAAAAAAAAAGATACAAAAACTCTGTCGAAATTTCCCCTCATTTTCATATTTGTAATCTGTACATCTTAAATTCATACATAGTTAAGAACAGTGGACGTAGCTCTCTTTATAGAGTGAATCTCTATAAATCTAAATGTATGGTATCATTTATCTTTTTGTACTGCTTAATTTCATTTGGTTTGATTTTCAAATTACTTCGCGTAATTAATTTGACAAGTTTTCTTTGATGCTAAATAGATCCTAATGATAGTGATTTGAGGGCCTAATTTCATCAAAAGGAACATATTAAACTGATTTTAACATATTTTGCATTTGATTGTAGACCTAACGTCTACAATAAGCAAACAAAAGTCTGAGACTATCAATCAAAACATTTAAGATCGTGTATATGATAGATAAATTATGCGAAAGAAATGAATCTTAAAGGTGATGGCCTAAATGATAAGATCCACAATCGAAAGAATAAAGTTAAGCACTTTATTCATACTAAGATTGTTATGTTGTCTACATCACTAACGAGAGATAACTTGTCTTGGTCATCGGAGTGAGACTCTGCGAGTAAAAACATTAGTACATTGTTATAGGCGACGATGTATTAGATCGAGAAAAAAAGTCAAATTGATTTAGCTAATAATTTTGTTTGTTTAAATCAATTCACTTTAGACAATCATATGTGTTGTGTCTTACTCCTAAAATAACTAATGGGCTTGTATTCTTGACTTATGCTTTTGATGTACCAAAGGGTGACATCTTGATTTAATGGTGGTACACATATTGACATGTTGGAGACATGATTCTTGATCCACATAGACTCGTTATTTATAGATATGGACTATATAGCTCCTTTTGTAGAGCTAACAATATTCTCTTATATGCATTATCTATTATTATCTAATTAAAAGACTAGAGCGCTCAACCATTTGGATACATAGGTGTAACCAAATGGTATACTATTTATGAATAGTAAGTATTCTAATGGTGAGATAATGGACTGTAAGATAAAAAAAATCAGGAAGGTAAACTGAAATTTATCCTTAAGCCGATTACAAATATCCTATGGGGATATGACACATTATGATATGTCATGGACGGTTAGCTTATTAGAGCTTTATAAATTTATATAGTTCGAAAGGACAACTCTAAGCTTTTAGTGGAGTAGTATTAGAGTTGATAATTATAAAATATATATCTGGGATATGTTATTTTATAATTATATGAACTTAATCTATATGTCCACCAGGTCCCTTTCCTAGCTCAAAATAAATCCTATAATAATGCGGCATGTTTTTCCTATAAATTGGTGACTTTTGTTAATTATTAGATTGGCTGAAATTCAATAAGAGTGGATCTAATAATTCATGTTAGTTTATCGGTTGAATTGATTTTTATGAATTAATTCAAGATAAACATATTGAATTATTTGGCTAATTTGTATTTACTATAGGATTCTGCATATGACTGTTTTGATTAGATTCTTCTCTATTGGGTTATTTGAATTAAACTTAAGGCTTTATCTAAGATTCTAATGTGAAAATAAGATATTCTGAGGATTCTAGATTATCACATGATCAGCAGGCCGATCTCTTAAGTCAGCATGCCAAACTTATGATAATCAGGTTACACGTTTTTGACTTGTTTTTAATCAAAAGTTGACCTAGACTCGAGTTTTGAAGCCTAATCTAATAAGGTTTAACCCTAGATTTAATTACTATAAATAGGGGGTAAGATTTAGATCATTTGAGAAGCATATAGTGAGTATTGTAGTGATAGAAACTCTAAAAGTCCCTGAGAGATATTGTTCAACATCAAGAACCTTAGCTCTAGGTATTCTCAAGTGGTTGGAAGGAGAGTCACTAGAGGAAAAGCTGTACGAGGTGCAACCACCTATACTCTAAACATGGATAGAGAATAGTAAAGAAGACTAGTTAGTTAAGGCTCTTTTGAAACGTTCTTCTCTTTACGGATTTTTACTGACTTTAGTATGTAAAAGAGGTACATAAAATCTGTCATTAATTTATGTATTTATCATGTCAAACTTGTTTTCTTGGAAAATACTCTGATTTAAAATCTTTAAAATTCTACTGCGTACTATTTTCTAACAAAGACGATGAAGGTGAAGGCATGCTTTGGCTCATCGACCCCTGATGCTAGAAAATCGGCCCGAGCTGTTAAGAGCCCAAGGGATGACAACCTTAGTCTATTCGATTTAATCAGACCTCTTCCTTTTGCTCCCAACTTTCTTTTTGCCTTTGCCTAGGTCATGGAGCTCTAGTATTCCCTAGAGCCTTTCTTTCCTGGACAGTTGACTGGACAACATCTCTACAAAATGAGATAAACAAGTCAGAAACTATTCAGGAAAAACTTATATATATGAAAACAAGAATCAGTCCTTAGGTCAAACCTCTAATCTAAAGCAGCCTTGGCAGGTAGATTTGCCTAATGACACCCTTGAGGTCCTCGTTAGCAATGGACAGGCCCCGATGAGGGCGCCACCATGAGAGTCTTTGAAACTAGACATCGATGGCACCCCATCATATCAACTGGGTCCGGAAGAACTCAACCCCACGACATCAACGATCACTCGTTAGTGGACAATCACTTACTCGGATGGCTAAGCAATTAGAATGTCATCATATCTAGGGGTTGGTTGAGCTCGAACCCCTAAACCAGTTGTAATTTGCCAATATGGCCTTGCTTAGCCAAAAGGTCTATTACCGAATAAAATTTGGCATCTTTTTAAGGTTTTCTATAGCTTGTCTGACCAACCCTAATGTCCATGGCCTCTTCGACCATATGTGGCCCTATCTAAACCTCGTTGACATAACCTGGTCAGGAGAGACTCTTTTTCCTAGACAACAAACCACCCTTTGTGAGCATAAAACCACTCAAATTTCCATAGCTTGTTTGATTCAGGGTTGCCAAGGATAAATTCCTTAAAGAATCGAGTGAAATACTACCACCTGACCAAACGTGGGAGCTTTTTCATCTTGAACATTTGCTTGAAAGTATGCAATGGCCTCTTGGATGCATAGATGTACATCCACAGCATGTAAATTCCAATCATTGAATGATAGTAGTTTGGGTTTAGCTGGGCGGCGCACACATTTAGGCTATTGAGGGCTTGCGCATAAAAGGATGCATTGGTAGATAGAATCGTACTTAGAAGAACTCCGTGTACAATGTAATGCATCCCTTTGGAGGTTCATCAAAAGAATCTCCTAGGTCAGGTAAGATTAAGGTCATGTAGTTAGGAATCTCATACTCCAGCATCCAAGAGGGCCTTGGTCATAGTTCAGGTATACTCAGTTACTGAGGTAAGCCCAGGCCATTGTACTCGGTAGACCACAGTCTCTTAGACCCTCGTTTCTAGAGGTGGGGATGCCTCTACCTCATCCTAAATGATATCACCCTCCTTGACTCATTGCCTTTCCTAGGCGTCATTAGCACCCTTGGCATTGACTTCGACAGTGATCGGGCCCCTCTATATTGCCCAAGACCAATGAGCTTGGCTCATTTGTAGCGGCTACTAGGTGGGCCCACTCTTGCTTGGTCACCCAAGATGTGCTCGTAGTTGCCGATGTAAAGGTCCTCCCCCTTGCATGGTTGGATTGGGATTTTCCCTTCCAAAAAGTCCAAAAAACTCTTGCATGAGAGTGGTTCCATGTCCCAAGCCCAAAATTTGGGCCAACTGAGTAGCCTCTTCTGTCGCTCTTCTAGTGTTCTCCTTTCTCTCTATGAAGCTCAAGTGGTCAGAGTTGGTACTCTTATTTGACTAGGAGACATTAACTAATTGGTTCTAAAAATCGCTCAAATCACTCATTTTTTGTTTGAAAATTACCTTCTCGAGTTGGAAATGAGTTAAGGTTCTTTGATGACTTTTAAATAGTTTGTAAGTTGAGTCTTGCTCAACAGCTAAGTGTAATCTTGGAGAAATTTGTAAGCAAAGTAAGCAGAATAGGAGGGGCGCTCCCTCCTATTTATAATCAAGGGCAGGTCGAAATATGAAGAGGTGCAATGATTGTACTCGTTAAAGAGCCAACCAATAGCAAGTTGACATGTATCAACTGAGTTCAACGATTGAAGCGTTACTAGTAATGGATCCATCAAGAAACCTTTGGGATCCTGCAATCTTGAGAACGTCTATCTGAGGACCATATCAACCGACTAACTAACCATGCTCAAAAGTAGTGCAACCTAGCCGAGCTCTGACCAGGTGCACTATGGGCTATTGTTGGGGGTATGCTCGGCTACCCATCCTAAGGAGCTCACCTCAGCTTACTGGTCATCCCTGCTTAGACATGGTCATTACGAGAGTTCAAGCAACTCCCAAATGATCAGTGCATTTTCCTAAGGTGGTCCCCGAGCCTCCTTTGGCCATCACTCAAGGTATCGGTCTCCTCAGGAAAAACATGTGCTCCGGTCAGATTGGTATAGCTAGAAGCCAGATAATAACCCGTTTGCAAGGCCACCACACAGCTTTATTACGACCCTTAGATGAGGGGTCGCCCTTCATCTAAGATCATGACACATGTCATGTACTAATCTGTCACCACGGTATAGTACACCTAGGTCATGAGATGGACCTGTCCTACACCCGATCCATATGAGGCACTATAAATAGGAGCATTAACTTCCCCCTCAAGGTAAGTGGACTCTCTAATACCTACCCTAGCTTCTCTATCAATAGAATAGGCACCTAACTTGAGCTTCAGAGAGCCCTTGGCTAGCACCACGTTGGTGTCCCCTTTGACCTTTGAGTTATTCCCTCTTCTTGCAAGTTCACACCAAGAAGTCAAGACAGGCAAGGTAGGTGATCCGACCACCATGTGCAGTCATACGTAATGTTGATAAAGAGTAAGGCATCAACAAGGACAATATTGATATATGACATAATTTATAGATTCTTTATTAGAATGGCAATCTCAGACTTCAGTTTGCTTATCATACATTCATTGTAAATGAACATAAAAAGGAGTATTTTGATATATGACATAACTTATAGGTTCTTTATTGATCAAGTGTCTCAAAAGCAATAACATTGTTTAGTCTTTAGTGCACTAAGTCTAATAGTTTCTCCCTTACTCCGAGGCATTCTCTTCTCTTCCTTTTCCTTTTTTTCAATGAAAATTTCCCATTTCCATTTTTTTTTTCCTTTTCTTCTCTTTAATTTTTGTGGAATGTAAAAGAAACCACCTAATGAAATGATGTCTTTTGAATAATAGAAGTTGGAGAGACAGAGAATGACGATCACAATGACATTGTTAAACTTAAGTTGAACGACAACATTTTGGAGCTGGTGACAAAGGTAGACAAAAATAGTTCATAATTAGAAGAATTGGAGTAAGTTTCAGTGTGTAACTTCAGACTAACTAAGACAAGTTGCCATGTTAGACAATGAATCGAACGGCAATAAACAAATGCAAAGCATCAGACGACTCATATCAAAAGAGAGAGTTGTTCCAACATCTATAAATTTGTAGGATGGAAGGAACTTTTAGCTATTTGAAAGAATTCTAAAAAGCAAATCTAGAGAGAGAAATTTTGTTGTAACTGAGAGTTATATTCTTTCTTTAGATCTAAGAAAGTTCTAAAATTCAAGTTCTTGATTTGTTTGGAAAAGACAGAAAATCACCCAAACCCTTTCTTTGTCCTCTATTCTTTTAATTTGCCTTATTGACCGTTTTCTTTTTTTCCTTTGTTTTATTTCTTTTCACCTTTGTGTTTGTTGCAAATCCCCTGATATCTTATATATTTATAAATATACTTCATTCAATTATTTTGTTAACGTGTATTATCAAATTACTTTTCATTCTAATTATCCTTTTTACATATTCTTTATATCTCTAAGAATATTGTTTTATCAAGTGTGTCCTCCATTTTCTTTCTCAATTCCTTTTATTTAAGCTTTTATACTTTTTATTATTTTGGTTTTCAAATATCTCTCTTCTTATATTTTTTTTCTTTGTAACACTTTCAGCTACTATTTATCTTATACATATCATTCCTCGTTTACCCCCTATGAAAATAATCTCTCATATATGTTCTTTCTCAATTTTTGTTTTTATGTTGCCTTCCCAATTATTATTTTCTCGTATTAACTCCTAGTTAACTTTCTATAAAGTTTTGCTAATTTTTTTTCTAAAAATATGGCATTTGACTACACACACCTACACTTTTTCTCTCTCTCACACATTTAACTAAAATACATATTTTGATTAAAACGTGCATTTCAATCCATTTTTTATGTTTTTTTTTTTCAATTACTATATTCTCAAATAGACCTTATTAAACCTTTTTTCCTAATCCACTTTTATTAAAATTTAGAAGAAATTTTAGATTTTCATATAAAAAAGATGTAAGAAATGCACCATAGTGCACGTACTTCTAACTAGTGTAAAAAATAGTTTAAAATAAAAAATTACATGTATATTTTTAGACACTTTAGATAGTCTAAACTGCCTAAAATATTTTGTCCAACAAATTACCCAAACTACCTTATAATTAAAATAATTAAGGGTTTGGTTTGGTTTAGTTTATTTTGACTTAGAATGAGGAGTTTGATTGATCATTTAAGCACTCTTAGTCTTAGGATTGGATCGACTTTGTTTCTTTGTGTAAGATACTAAAAAAATTATATATAAAAAAAAAAAAAAGCTATGCAGGCTTGGCCAAGCCTACTTGAATCTTTTTATGGGTAGAAAAAGTAGGCTTAGCCTAGTCGAATCTTTATGTGGGTCAAGCAGGGCTCAAATATGGGCCTTAGGTCAGTCCTTTTGGCCTGACTCTAATTGACAACTCTACAAATGTTAGGGCTTAATTGTCAAGGCCTCCTTTGAGCCTTATAAAAAGGGATCAATTACTCTAAAAAGGGATCACTTACTCCATTCTAATTAAGTGTGGTAGTGTTCATATGACTATTTAGTCGCTTGAATAGTTTAGTGGTGCCCTCTACTAAAAACTGCCCAATTAAATGGTAATTTTGATTTTTAATCCTTTGGCTTTAAGAAAAAAAGAACCAAATTATAAATTCATAGCAAGTTTAGAGACCATCAGAGTAATTTAATTTTTTATTTTAGATTATTAGTCCTATTAGTCCTTGAATTATGTATATTGTGCACTTTGGTCATTGAACTTATAAGTTTACAAATTAGTCCTTAAACTTTTGATTTTTGACCACTTTGGTCCTTCACACTAAAATTAATGAAGGATTTCTGAAACTTGACAAAGATCATCACGTCTTATATGCATAATAATTGAAATTTTTACAAAGATAGCCACAGTAAATATAAAATACTCTCTTCATTGGTGCTAAAAACACTTAAAACTAGATCATTTTTTCATTTAATGTGATTATTTCTCTAAAAATGTTAGTTACTATACAATTAATTAGGAAGTATTTATCATTAACAAAATTCAAAAGTTATTTGCTAATTGTAGTGTTTGCGATAAAAGTAGCAAAAGATTGAAAGTTCAAAGACCAATGACTAAAGTAACACAATGCACATAATCCAAGGACTAATAATGTCAATAACTTTTTTTTGGGTTAGTAATAGTTACTCAACCTTTTCTTGCTCTCCTAGCAAACCATTTTCGAATGTTCTTAGCATCCATAAATTTGTTAAATCTATTCAATTCAATGCAATTCGATGGATATAATTAGCTTGGATTTATAAGATTATGGGTTGGTGATGGATTAAGATTTTCTAAATCTAATAGATATAGATTAAATTACATATTGGGTATTTCTCAATCCATATAATCGATAAATCTAAACTATATTTATCACATTTATATATATTTTTTAATATTACAGTAGTATTGATTAGTTTTTACCTCTGATTTTTTAAAGCTTACTAGTTGAAAACACGCATTCTGTGTGTACATATTAAGCATGTTAACAAAAAAAAAGAGTAAAAAAATTGAGAAAAAAGTTAAAAAATTAAAAAAAAAAACATTTCGGAAGAAAAAGGGAAAAATTTTGGAAGGAAGAAAAAAAAGTGTTTTAGAAAAAAAAAGAAAAAAATTCAAAAAAAAAGTGCCAAAATGTTTTCAATTTTGAGCGTTTTACAAGGACCTTGCAAAGTCACTCTCTTTATATATAAGTTAAAGATTATAACTTATATGTTTATTAGCTCACAAAATAATAAAAAAAAATTTGCCAAATCATTATACTCATTTGTTTGTTATAATGTATTGTAATATAACGATTTGATTTATAATAAAAACTTGTATTCAATTAGGTCGTAACATGTCACGCCCCGAAATCTAAGATGTAATGTGACAGATTAATTAATTTAATTGAGCAAATTTTAGTTAAAAATTACTAATTGAAGAATTTAGTTGATTATAAAAATGTGATAAATTTAAAACCCTTTTTAAATTTGTTATCAAAATAATAAAAGTAGATAAGACAAAATAAAATAGTGAAAGCAAATAAATATGGATTGGGCCTTACCGGACCCACATTGGTGTACACACATATGGTATCGACAAAGACTAAATTACAACCACATTCTGATATAAGAAATGGAAAAGTAAAATATTACATGCCTTGATTAATCAATACAAATAATCTATTCAAACTCTTTTACTACTCGTGAGTCCAATCGGTAACCTCCCAATCGGTCCTAAGCAGAATTCTACCTAGAGGAGGAAAGGTTTGAAAACAAATAAAATATGAGCGAAAGGCTCAGTAGGACTAGGTTTTAAAAAAAACATTTAATTTGAATACAAAATTTATCATTTAGGAAAATATTTAGAAAATAGAAATAAATAAATAAATTCAATTAAATCATTTTTACCAAAAGCAGTTCATTGTTCATCTAGAAAGGATCTTATTATCTTTTCCTAGGCAAACCATAGATATTACTACCGTAGTAGCCTAGCTAGGTTTCAAGACCTGCCCTAAGGTCACACTCTACATGACCCATTCTCTAACTATGGCATCATGCCCATATATATACATATATATATATATATATTTCCTTATCATTATTCAAGTCTCATTTTACCAAGTGAGTTCATTTACTTTTATTATGTTGTTCATTATGATCATATCATTATTTAACAGTTTAGGAAATCACTGATAAACTCTTCTTGAAAATCTTTTAGGAAAAATCATTTTTAGGGCCAAATCCTTTTTAAAATGTGGCTACCAAAGAAGAGGTCAGAAGTCCTACCTCAATATCTCGCACCGTGACTTCGCCTTATAGTCTTGCTCCACTATATGTTATCTCCACGGAACCTCGAACGACCTTAAATGTAAGCTAAGTTCATCAATATCTAGCTTAGGATATTCTACACTACCAAGCTATCTCATGGTGCCTTACTGTGTCGTTTTCATCCATAAAATTATACTATAAAGTTAAAATCTCAATCTATGTTTAAAACAGTGAAAATTGATGAAAACGGTCATTTTCAATGAAGTCTGATTAGCCTGTTGAACTTCCTAATTCGGCCTATTGAACTCTATAGCTTGGCCTACTGGTGTTCAACATCGGTCAGTGGAACCTTTTCAAATTCAGCCTTCCGACCATATGAGTCTTGCATGCCGAACTTATGAGTCTGGCCTGTCGATGCTCAAGATCGGCCTACCAAACTAGAAAAGTCTGGAAATTTTCATATTCAAGCTTTGGCCTCTCTGAGCTCGAATCTTTATTTCCAACTTGTTTTCCAATTCCCAGAGCATACATAATGATCATAAATAATAGAAAAATATACTTAAACACTTTTAAACACATATAAGAAAGATTTACATAGAAATTTTCAAAGAAATCTAAAAATAGAGAAAAACTTAATTTAATCCATTTTTCATCAAATCAAGCCTAGATTCTAGATGATTTGAGTCTTACTAACTTAGATTGAACGTTTCCTAAGCTCATAAAACTCAGATTTCAACATTCTAAGCAAATTTAGAAATTTGGGAAAAGTTTGAAAGTTTGAAAAATAAGCAAACCTCAAATTTTGAGCTTGAATACGAGTTTATGATTGTTCCAATGCGTTCCTGAGCTTCCAATTGGTTGAGAATCAAAGCTTGAGCTTTGTTTTTGAATTAAAAATTGAGAGAGGGAGAGAGAGAAAAAGAAAGGCAGTGAGAGAGAGACAAGAGAGAGAGTCTAAGAGTGAGAGAGCAAGAGGGTGTGAAAGTGAGGAAGAGAGGGAGAGTGAAAGAAACAAATAGAGAAACCACAAGGTGGTTTTATTGCTATAAAACCATGTCTCGCACATGGTTTTGTAAAGAGGGGACATATAGGGGCCGTATAGTATTGTTTTCAAAATAGATAAAAATATATTTGTTTTGAAAAATGAGATTTTTTTAAAAATTATGTTGAGAGTGTTTTTAAAATTTTTGTCTCGAAAATCGTACGAAAACATTTTTAAAAATTTTGAGAACAAAAATAAACAGGGCCATAGGGTATTTGACAAATTGTTTTGTTTCAAAAATTCAAAATAACAAATAAAATAATAAAAAAGAAATAAATTGAAAAATACCACATTTAATTAAATCAAGTTTAAATTATATTTAGGTTCACTAATACACCATGTTATACATGAATCTTACTTAATTAATTTCGAGGTGTTACAGCTCTCTTCCCCTAAAAGAAATTTCATCCTCGAAATTACAAATTAGCTCAGAAACAAAACAAATGCAGATACTACCCCTGCATAGTTGATTCTAACTCCCAGGTGGCTTCATCAACTTCATGATGTTGCCACACAACTTTCACCAATGGTATATCATGACGTCGTAAGTTGATCACCTTCCGATCAATAATCTAGGCTGGCACCTCCTCGTATATCGTGTCCTCCTAGATCTACACATCATGGAAAGAGACTATTTTGCTTTGCTTAGGTGGACCCTTCCAAAGAATCGACACTTGGAAGATTTTGTGGACATGAGAGAGCTAGGAGGAAGATCAAGCCGATAAGCGACCACACCACTGCATTGAGTAATCTTGAACGGTCCAATGTACCTCAGTGTAATTTTTCCACTTACACCAAAATGCGATATACCCTTAAGCAGTAATACCTTAAAGAGAACGAAATCTCCTATTTTGAATTCCAAGGGTCAGTGTCTCCTATCCGCATAACTCTTTTACCTACTCTGAGCCATTTTCAATAGGTCACAAATCACGGTGACCTTCTCATTGCTGTCATAGATCTCATCTTGCCTGAGAATAATCCTCTCCTCTAGTTCTACCCAACACATCGGTGATCGACATAATCATCCATAAAGTGCTTCAAATGATGCCATCTTGATCATTGCTTGATAACTATTGTTGTATGCGAATTCTGCAAAATGTAAATACTTTTTCAATTCCCACCAAAGTCTAAGAGACACACACGTAACATATCTTTGAGGATCTAAATCACTCGCTTAGATTGCCCATCAGTTCGAGGATGAAAGGCCATGCTAAAGTTTAAGTCTATGCCTAAGGCTTTTGGAAAGCTCCTTCAATAATTGGCGTTGAATTGGGTATCTCTATCAGATGTGATGGATAAAGGAACTATGTGCAACCTTACTATATTCTACAAATATACTCCCCAGGAACTCTCCTCGAACATGTGGACCAGAAAAGGATGAAATACGTTGATTTTGTTAACTTGTCAATGACGACCTAAATTGCATCATGCCTTTGCTCCATCTTTGGCAATCCGGTGAAAAAATTCATCGTGACATGCTCCTACTTCCACCCTGGAATAGGAAACGGTAGAAGTTAACCTACTAGATTTGGTGCTTGACCTTCACATAGAGACAAGTTGTGCACTTGGCCATGTAGTTTTTGACATCTTTCTTCATGCCTCTCCACAAATATTACCTCTTCAGATCATGGTACATCTTTGTGCTCCTCAGATGAATAGCAAATTAAGGCTTGTGAGCTTCATCCATTACAGCCTTCATCACTTCTGTAGCCGCAAATACTACCAAATATTCCCTAAAGTATAACGAACCATCTGCATGTATTCTCCATTTTTCAAATTGCTCCCTGTTTTGGATCCGCGTCCATATTCCCTATAGGTGCTAGTCTCATCATTAATTTTACTTCACCATCTGGACAAGAGCTGAGGTCGACTCCATATGGTACACCAAAACTCGATTGCAGTCTTCATAGTACTGTAGCCTATACTCACTGACCATAGCGCCTCTTTTTCAATCCTCAAGTACCAAACATGCGAGAATCCCTGATGACTTTCTACTGAGTGCATCTGCAATTATATTAGCCTTTCTTGGATGATACTATAGTGCGAAGTCATAGTCTTCCATGTACTTTATCCATCTTCATTGCCTCAAGTTCAGGTCCCTTTGGGTAAACAGATATTTTAAACTCTTATGATCTTAGAAAGCCTGAATTGTCACCTCGTACAAATAGCATCTATAGATTTTCAGTGCATGAATCACTGTCGCAAGCTCTAAGTCATGAGTGGGGAATTTCTACTCCTGAGGCCTTAGCTGTCTTGACCCATATGCCACAACGTGCCCATGTTGCATCAACACGCACCCAAGTCCATATCCTAAGGCATCTGTGTAGACTTTGTATGGCTCGTCACTACTCGGGATGATCAATACTAGAAAGGTGGTCAGTCGATTCTTTAACTCTTAGAAAGCATACTTATATTCCTTATTCCTTTTGAACCTGACATTCTTCCTGATCAACCGTGTCAACAGAGCCGCTACCTTCAAGAAATCTTTCACAAATTTCTTGTAGTATTTTGCAAGTCCCAAGAAACTATGGATCTCTACTACATTCCTTGGTCATTCCCACTCCACTATAGCTTTTACCTTAGAAGGATCCACTGAAATACCTTGCTTGGAGATGATATGTCCTAAAAACTTAACTTTAGTTAGCCAAAATTCACACTTTTCCTTCTTGGCATAAAGCTGGTGCTCCCGCAGAGTCTAAAGCACAATCCCTTAATATTCTTCATAATCCTCCTAGGTCTTAGAATAGATTAGGATGTCATCAATAAATACAATCAAAAACTGATTTAGATAAGGCTTGAATATCTTATTCATTAAGTCCATAAAAGCTATCAGAGCATTTGTCAACCCAAATGACATCACCAAAAGCTTAAAGTGTCCATACCGGGTCTTGAAGGCTATCTTGGGGATGTCTTCTTCCTTAATCGTAGCTGGTGGTATTTGGATCACAAGTTTATCTTCGAGAAGTACCATGAACCTCCAAGTTGATCAAATAACTCATTGATCCTAGGCAGTGGATACTTGTTCTTCATAGTGACCCGATTTACCTGCCGATAATCAATACATAATCTGAGGGTTCCATTATGTTTTTTAGCGAACAAAATCGATGCACCCCATAGTGATATGCTATTCCGTATATACCCCTTGTTAACAAGCTCCTGAAATTGCTTTCTCAACTCTTTCATCTCTGCTAGTGCCATCCGATACGATGTTATAGAAATCAAAGTGCTTCCTATAAACAACTCAATACCAAACTCAATCTCCTGATGTGGTGGTAATCTTGGTAACTCATCGGGGAAGACATCTTCAAACTCATCTACCATTAGAATCATTGCATTTCTTACCGATACAATAGACTCTTCTTCTAGGTTCATAAGGAAGGCATAGCAAGCTAGATTCTTCCGTCCCTCGAGACATGTGTTCATGAGAAGCTCACTCGTCGTTCAATCATTACCACCTTAGTAAGTGATCGTCGTTCCCTTATTAGACACCAGGGTTACTTTTATAAGTTGAAAATCTACAAAAGCGTTATACTTGGACAACCAGTCCATTCCTAAAATTACATCATATGTATTTATGGGGATTACAATCAAGTTACTCTTTAGAGTCTCACCCCCAATCATTATTTTACAAGATTTACATATATAATTCACACACACCTGCCCCAAGGGTGAGGTAATAATCAAGGGCTCATCAAATTCTTCTATCTCTAATCCCAAGGCATGTACAACTGAACTCGATATGAGAAAATGAGTGGCATCAGTATCAAATAGGACATGTGGTAGAGACTAAGAAACTAAAACCATACTATTGACGACCGCATTGCTGGTCTGAGTATCCGAGCTTCCTGAAGCCATGGTATGAACCTGGGCTAGAGCTTTCCCCTTTCCTCTACTAGCATTGCTAGGTCTTGGATTGATCGGTCGATATTGCTGTGGTGGAGGAGACTACACACTAGCTGTACTTGCTGTTCAATGCTGTCAGGCATTATGTTGGAAATTTTACGGCTGATATCTTTTTGTCAAGTATTGTAGCTGTTAAGGAGTGAACTGATAAAATTGTAGCTGAGGGAGTTGCTGAGGTGGAGGTAAAGACTGGGGTTGAGGCTGACAACTGGCACCTTCTCTAGGCTGAAGTCCTAGGTGAGCATTCCTGATTAGAAAATTCTTTTTGATATGTCCCGGCTGTTGGCAATAGTGGCAATGGAAGCTATAAGGGTTGTTGCGTCCACTGCCTGATGAATTGCTGGTCCCACTACTGGTGTTGCCTTGATGATTCTTCACCTAAGCTTGGCGACTGCTACCTTTCCTGCTACTCCTCTGAGATCCTCCAATTGTCCTTCCTTGGTTCTCGTAGTAGGGGTATAATCACTTTCCACCGATAGGGCTGATGACACTAACTCTCTAAAGTTTTGGAGTCGTAAAGCAACCAACTACTATCAAATGGGTCCTTTAAGTCCTTCCTAGAACTTAATGCACTTTTCATGCTCAGATGCCACGATGGATGGAGCAAATATGGCTAACTCATTAAATTTTGCTTCATATTCCCTGACTAGCATATCACCTACTCCAATCTATAAAATTCAATAGCCTTCTGATCTTTGTATCCTTATGGGAAGTAACGCTCGTAGAACAACTCCTCGAACCTGTCCCAACTAATATTCCTGTTGTTTTCCAAATGTTTGGCTTGCTTCCACTAAGCATTAGTGCTGCCTTTGAATTTGTAAGCTGCAAATTCCACACGGTATTTCCACTGGTACGCCAAGAGTGTCCAGATGTTTTACCACTAAATCTAACCAATACTTGGCCATCTACAGATCTCTATTTCCGTCAAAAGCTAGAACAGATGCACGTCGAAATTCCTTAAAGTATGTACGTCGATGACTCGCCTTAGAATCCTTTGGCCTGGCCCTCGCTACCATCTATTGAACAGTAGCAAACATTGCCCCCATCATGCTTTCCTCATTTGCCAGATCTGCATCATCAATAGTTGGACGACACCTATGTGCCATTCTTTCAATTTTGAAAACAAAATTAGATTATCAGTGGTTTTTTCATTGTCGTACCTATGTGTGCACAATTCCCAAGATTCATAACCTAGGGCTTGAATACCATTCTATCATGCCCCAAAATCCATGAGGTGACATGGCAGGTTAATTAATTTAATTAAGCAAATTTTAGTTAAAAATTACTAATTAAAGAATTTAGTTGATTATTAAAAATGTGATAAATTTAAAACCCTTTTTAAATTTCTTATCGAAATAATAAAAGTAGGTAAGACAAAAAAAATAGTGAAAGCAAATAAATATATATTAAGCCTTACCAGACCCACATTGGTGCACACACATATAGTATCGACAATGATTAAAATTACAACCACAGTTTGATATAAGAAATGGGAGATTAAAATATTACATGCCTTGATTAGTCAATACAAATAATCTATTCAAAATCTTCTACTGCTCTCGAGTCTAATTGATAGCCTCCCAATTGGTCCTAAGCTAAATTCCACCTAGAGAGGGAAAGGTTTGAAAACAAATAAAATATGAGCGAAAGGCTCAGTAAGACTAGGTTTTTTAAAAAAGAAACATTTAATTTGAATATAAAAGTTTTCATTTAGGAAAATATTTAGAAAATAGAAGTAAATAAATAAATTCAACTAAATCATTCCTACCAAAAGCAGTTCATTGTTCATCTAGAAAGGATCTTATTATCTTTTCTTAGGCAAATTATAGATATCACTACCATAGTGGCCCAGCTAGATTTCAATGCCCAAGGTCGCACTCTACACGACCTGATCTCTAAATATGGTATCATGTCCATAAATATATAATTTCTTATCATTATATAAGTCTTATTTTACCAAGTGAATTTATTTACATTTATTATGCTGTTCATTATAATCATATCATTATTTAATAGTTTAGGAAATCGCTGATAAACTCTTCTTGAAAATCTTTTAAAAAAATCATTTTTAGGACCAAATCCTTTTTAAAATGTAGCTACTAAAGAAAAGGTCAGAAGTCCTACCTCGTGACTCTACACTATAGTTCTACTCTACTATACATTAGTTCCATGGGACCACAAATGACCTTAAATGTATACTAAGTTCATCAATATCTAGCTTAGGATATTCTACACTACCAAGCTATCTCATGGTGCCTTAGTGTGTCGTTTATTCCGTAAAATTATATAATAAAGTTAAAAGCTCAATCTATGTTCAAAACAGCAAAAAGGGTGAAAACGGTCATTTTTCATGGAATTCAGTCGGCCTGTCAAACTCCACAGTTCAGCCTACCGGCCGTTCAACACTAGCTTATCAAAATTTTTTAGATCCGGCCTTCCAATTCCCAAAGCATGCATAATGATCATAAATGATAAAAAAAAAACATACTAGAACACATTTAAACACATTTAAACAAGATTTACATAGAAGTTTTCAAAGAAATCTGAAAATAGAGAAAAAGAGAAAAAATTAGTTTAATTTTTTTTTTTATCAAATCAAGCCTAGATTCTAGATGGTTTAAGTCTTACTAACTTAGATTGAAGGTTTCCAAACTCATAAAACTTCGATTTCAACATTCTAAGCAAATTTAGAAATTTGGGAAAAGTATGAAAATTTGAAAAATAAATAAACTAACCTCAAATTTTGAGCTTGAATCCAAGTTTATGATTGTTCCAACGCATTCTCGAGCTTCCAATTGCTGAGAATCGAAGCTTGAGCTTTGTTTTTGAATCAAATATTGAGAGAGGCAGAGAGAGAAAGAGAGAGGTAGTGAGAGAGAGATGAGTGAGAGAGTCTGAGAGTAAGAGAGGGAGAGGGCGTGAGAGTAAGGAAGAGAGGGAGAGTGAGGAAAATACATAGAGAAAACACAAGGTGGTTTCATTGCTACTAACCATGTCTCGCACATGGTTTTGCAAAGAGGGGACATATCGGGTATTTGACAAATTGATTTGTTTTAAAAATTCAAAATAACAAATAAAATAATAAAAGATGAAATAAATTGAAAAACACCACAATTAATTAAATTAAGTTTAAATTTCTTTTAGGCATACTAATACACCATGTTACACATGAATCTTACTTAATTAATTTTGGGATGTTACATAACATGTTGGATTTTGTTGAACTATCTCATATTATGTTAAATGTAACATGGAATCAAAGGCTCAAATAAGAAAAATACCCATTGAATTGGGAGTTTCATCTTTTCCCATTGAGTCGTTAATAATGATTTTTGATTTGAGAATTGGGGCATATTTCCTCTCCATACCATATTTTGAATTGCCTTCTCTCTCATTATCAAAATGGTTTCTCTCTGAAGGTAAAAATCCTGCTATATAAGTTCATTCTAACCTTGTATGAGTTTCTCTTCTACGCCTTCAGTGGTTCTCGACAGTGCTTCCTCTTCTTAGCCTCTCTGATAAGATACATACTTGTGATGCCTAAGGTGGTTTAATGGTGATCAAAATTGAAGACCAATTACAAATAGTTTCAAAAATACGATTACCAAGGTTCTTTTTCAAATTTGAACTATGTGTTTGTTATCTCATCTAATACTTAATTATAAAAAACATTTGAGTTTTTCCTACCAATGCACGTGAAACTTGATACTAGGTTTGGCTATCTACTAAGACTGTTATTTTTAATTTTATTATTTTTTTAATTTTATTATTTTTTTTGGTTGTCGTCTTTATTGACGAAGGTAATATTATTTTGTGAAAAAAGTAGTTATATTATAGTATAGATATTTTTAATAATCTTATTAAATGTACTGTTTTTTTGTGGATGAAATGATTAATATTAAATATTTTTAATTGTTAACAACAGGGATATTATTATCAAAGTCTATGTTTTTCAACGTTTCTAAAGTACTCTATTTGTTAGAGTTTCTAAAGTAGTCTCTCTTTGTGAGAGTGTCATTATTTCTTAATTTTTTTTTTATAATAAGTTCTTTTTGTTGGAAAACATGTATGTAGTGAATTTTAAAATTTTTTTGTTAAAACATTTTTCCAAAAACAAAGTTAGATATAAATTAATAAAAGATCTTTTGTACCTCTTAATAGACCAGAAAAACTACAGGAACTTCTATTAGAGAAAAATACTAAAAGAGTCTCAACCAACTAGACTTTCTTGCTACTCTTTTTTCATAATTGGAGTATGGGTGGTTGCACGTCGTGTATTATTTCCTCAAGTGACCTATCTTTCTAACTATTTGAGAAAACCAAGAGCTAAGGTTCGAGATATTAAACAATAACTCTATGAGAGTTTCGGAGTCTTCCCAGCAAAATATTTTTCTCTAAATCTCTTAACTGATCTAAAAAGCAATAGAAAATTATTACCTTTATATAGACGTTGGATTGGGGCTAGTCCTGATCAGATTTGTCTTCAAAATTTGAGTTTGGATCAACTTTTGAAATAAAATGTATAAAGTACACGGATTGCTTATGTGGCAAGTCCAGTCGTAGTCAACTATCATGACGGCACTTACACGATGCGTTTTTAGCTCGTGAGACTTATCCCATTAATTCAAATCGAACCTAATGGACAAATCCTACTCTATTTGACCCGAGTATTTATTATAAAACTTCAATTATAATTCAAATAACTTAATAGAAAAGTTATCTAATTAAGACAATTCTAAATGGACAATCCTATATCAAATAAAATATATTTCAAATAATTCAACTTGTTTATTTTGACTTAATTCATAAAATTAATTCAACCAATAAATTAACATAAATTATTAAATCCTATCAATCAAATTTTAGCCAATCTAATAAATAACATAAGTTACCATTCTATACACGCCGTATCGTTACAAGAAATATTATGAGCTAGCAAAGGGGACCCAATGGACATACACAGATTAAGCTCTTACATTTATAAAATAACATTTCCTTGACATGTATATTTTATAATTATTAACTCTAAAGTTATTTCACTAAAAGCTTTAAGCAGCACTCTTGAATTATATAAATTATAAAATCTAACAAGTTTATCGTCCATGACATGTTATAATGTGTAACATCCCCATAGAATATTCATAATCGACTTAAGGATAAATTCTGTTTTACATTTTTGATTATTTTTATCTTATGTTCCATTATCTCACCATTTGAATACTTACTATTCATAATCAATATAAATAGTATATCATTTGGTCACACATATGTATCCAAATGGTTAAGCGCTCCGACTTCCAATTACAAGATAATGCTTATAAGAGAATATCATTAATTCTATAAAAGAGCTATGGATTTTGTATCTATGAATAACGAGTCTACACCATTTAAGAGTCATGTCTCCAACGTTTCGGTATGTACACCTTCGTATAATTCAAGATGTCACCCTTTAGTACATCAAAAGACATAATTTAAGAATACAGACTCATTGATTCATATCAAGATTAAGATATAATACTGTTGGAAAGTTAGAATAAAATCCCACAATTATTGGAATAAATTAGTAGGATATTAGTTGTCAGAATTAAGTTCTTTTCCTTTTCTATATTTTCCTGATTGTGTGTGATTATACCAATCAATTTTTTAGGATTAGTTTCCTAGAATTAGGAAATCATTGACTTCCTAATTAGGAAATCATTGACTTTTTTCTTTTAAATAGCTTATAGCACTGTAATGAAAAACGATGAATAAGAAAAATTATTTTCTTCCTTCTCAAATTACTATTTTCATGGCATCAGAGCCGGACGATTTTCTGGCATAGTATCACCGGCAACACCACCGACTAAATGGCCAACCCGACTTTATCTACGGTGGAGTCCACCGCAACTCCAACTGTTTCCAACCCATTCGTATCTCTTACATCCAACCATTTGGAAAATCTCTCAATCCAAATTACAACACATAAGTTAAATGGCAGCAACTTCAGAGAGTGGTACCAGCCTATTCTTCTTGTCATTAAGGGAAGAGAAAAAATGGGCTACCTGACAGGAGAGAAAGCAGCACCAGAACCCGATTCAACAACCTATAGTGTTTGGGAAATAGAAAATTCAATAGTGATGGCATGGCTAATCAATTCCATGGAGCAAAAAATTGGGCGGTTGTACCTTTTCTACCAAACAGCAAAAGAGATTTGGGATGCAGTTAGAGAGATGTACTTGGATTATGAAAACATTTCACAAAGCTTTAAAATTCGGTCTACTATTCATAACACACGCCAAGGTACTTCCTTTGTTACAGAATATTTCAATAATCTTTCGAAACTTTGGCAAGAAATAGATTTATTCTACAACATTACCTGGAAGTGTCCTGAGGATGGAATTCAGTATAGCAAGATGCTAGAGAAAGATCAAATTTTTGATTTCTTGCAAGGATTGAATCAAGATCTTGATGAGGTTAGAGGTCGAATTCTTGGTACAAAACCTCTGCCTACATTAAAGGAAGTGTTTGCTGAGGTCCGACGTGAGGAAAGCCGGAAGAAAGTGATGTCTTCACTGTCTCTTGGTACAGCGCCTGAGACCCCAACACAAGGATCTGCACTCGCCACATCCCGAAATGGAGGAAACGAGTCAAAGACCCAACGAGGCAAGGACAAGCAGCTCTGGTGTGAACACTGCAAGAAGCCTTATCATACAAAGGACACATGTTGGGACATTTATGGCAAACCTACTGACTGGAAGCCACGAAGTCAGAGAAGGAACAATAAGAACGCCTATACAGCAGAGATAACAGCCAGCAATCCCACTCATCCTTTCACAACAGAGCAAATGGAGATCCTTCGGAAGATGATGAACTCACCATCCACAAGTAAGGAAATTGAGTCCACTACATCGAATGCTACTGCTCTAACAACTCATCAAGGTAAATTCTCTTTTTTGACACATACTGGTCCACGACAAGCTTGGATTGTGGATACAGGGGCGTCGGATCACATGACAAACTCTAGTACAGGGTTTGTAAATTATAAACCATGTAGGAAGAATATTGGCATTACAATGGCAGATGGTTCTGCTTGCAAGGTAGCAGGGAAAGGAGATGTGAAAGTAAATGGATTGAACTTGCAATCCATGTTACATGTCCTAGAATTGAAGTGTAATTTACTGTCAGTTAGTAAAATTACTAAGGATTTGAATTGTGCAGTAATGTTTCTTCCTTCTTACTGTAAATTTCAGGATTTGTCATTGGAGAGGACGATTGGCACAGCTAAGGAGCAAAATGGTCTCTACTATTTTTCGGGTGTTGGCTCTACTCAAAACCGATGTCACCTATTGTTTTTTCTTCATTTTTTGATTCTAATATTGAACTCTGGCACAAAAGATTAGGCCACCCTAGTTTTTCGTATTTAAAATATTTGTACCCACATTTATTTGTTAATAAAAATTCTTCTTCGTTTCATTGTGATTCTTGTGTTCTAGCAAAAAAACTCGAGCATCTTATCGTCCTCATACATACAAACCATCTACACCTTTTCATCTTATCCATAGTGATGTGTGGGGGCCGTCTCGTGTGTCAAATTTAACTGGAGAACGTTGGTTCATTACATTTGTTGATGATCACTCACGGGTATGTTGGGTATATCTAATGCATGAAAAATCAGAGGTATTCTCTATTTTCAAACCATTCCACAAAATCATCATGAATGTATTCCATTCTCGTATTCATATACTTCGTACTGATAATGGGAAGGAGTATTTTTCACATGAATTTAATGAATATCTTAAAGAAATTGGAATATTTCATCAAAGTTCTTATGTAGATACTCCTCAACAGAATGGGGTTGTAGAAAGAAAAAACAGACACTTACTCGAAGTCGCTAGAGCAATCATGTTTGCTAGTCATGTACCACATTCTTTTTGGGGGGAAGCCATTCTCACATCTGCATATCTCATAAACAGAGTCCCAACCAGAATTCTTAGACATCGAACTCCTCTAAGTGAACTCCTTGCTGTATTTCCATCCACTTGGATTCTTAATTCTCTTCAGCTTCGTGTCTTTGGTTGTGTTGCATTTGTTCGTAATACTCAACCGAATCGAAGTAAACTTGATCCACGGGCACTTAAATGTATATTTCTTGGTTATTCATCCACACAAAAAGGATATAAATTCTTCCATCCACCCACTAAACGTTTTTTTGTCTCATGTGATGTCGCATTTATAGAAAATCAAACTTTTTATCCCCAAATTTCTCTCCAGGGGGAGAACTATATCCAGGAAGAAAAACATTGGGATCCTATATCTCTTCCATTATTTATTCAAAATTCACCTTTAGGTCAATCTCACTCCGAGTCTGTGTCTTCCCAATCCGTGCAGTCAGCAAATTTGAAAAACAGTGGTGACTTAGGCCAAGGGGGAGTGCCCAATAATACAGATTCGAAACCAATCGTGGTATATACTAGAAGACCAAAAACTCCAAAGCCAA
>CAMOHE010046998.1:0-10633 GCA_946598075.1 Artocarpus hirsutus
CTGCGATAAAAATTTTATCGAATCTTTTATTTTTCACCTTAGATTCTCTAGGATAAAGTCATAGTTTTAATTCAAATAGCCCAATAGAGAAGTTATCTAATTAAAACAATTTTATCTAGATAATCTCTAGGAAAATAAATGTATTCTTGATAATTCTACAAGTTTATCTTGATTTAATTTATTCAATTAAATCAACTAATAAACAGACAAGAATTATCCGATCTCAATAATTCAACAAGTTTATTTTGAATTAATTTTGTCACAAAATTAATTCAACCGATAAACAAACATGAATTATTTGACTCTTCTGAATTTCAACCAATCCAATAAATCTCACATAAGTCACCAATTATTGATAATTCTACAAGTTTATCTTGATTTAATTTATTCAATTAAATCAACTAATAAACAGACAAGAATTATCCGATCTCAGTAATTCAACAAGTTTATTTTGAATTAATTTTGTCACAAAATTAATTCAACCGATATACAAACATGAATTATTTGATTCTTTTGAATTTCAACCAATCCAATAAATTTGACATAAGTCACCAATTATTGTAAAAGCATGCCATATTGTTACATGATTTTTGTGAGCTAAAAAAGGGGACCAAATGGACCTATATAGTTTAAGCTCCCAATAATTATAAATCCAATATCCTAGATCTACATTTTATAATTATCAGCTCTAATGTTACTCCACTAAAAGTTTGGTGCTGCACTCTCGAACTATATAGAATTATGAAGCCTATATAGCTAAGTCTCCATGACATATCATAATGTATCGTATCCCCCTAGGATTATCCATAATCGGCTTAAGGACAAGTTCTGTCTTACTTTCTTAATTATTTTTATCTTACGTTCCATTATCTCACCATCGAAAACTTACCATCTAAAGATGGTATACCACTCGATTACACCTATGTATCTAAATGGTCGAGCGCTCTAGTTTTTCAATTACAAGATAACACATATAAGAGGATACACTACTACTAAAGAGGAACTATGGATTCTATATCTATGAATAACAAGTCTACGCTATCAAGAATCATGCCTCTAACGTACCAGCATGCATACCACTATTAAAATGTGGGTGTCACCCTTTGGTACATCAAAAGACACAAGTCAAGACAATGGACCCACTATTCATCTCAAGATTAAGATACAATACAAATGATTGTCTAAAGTGAATTGATTTGCTGAGATAGAATCATTAATCTAAATCAATTCACTTTATGTCCCGAACCAACACATTGTCACCTATGACAATGTGCCAATGTTTCTATTCACAGAGTCCATCTCTGATGGCCAAGACAAATCATCTCCCAATAGGGATGTAGACAATATAACAATCTTTACATGAATAAAGCGCCCAACTTTATTCCTTCAATTGTGAATCTTATGAATTATACCGTCACCTTAAGAATCATGTCTTTCGCATAATCTATCCATCCTATACTCAATTCTTAAAGGTTTAGACTGACAGTCTTAGACTATTATTTGCTTAGCATACATTCAACAACTATGAATGTAAAGAGGACAAGATTTGGTATCTAAATAATGAATGAATTCTTTATTGATAAAAATGTCTCCAAAAACATATAACATTTTTACTCCTTAGGGCATACATGACTATAATCTCTTACTTGTACTAAGTGAGTAAATATGACAAATCTTGCATCCCCATAGCTTCCACATGTCTCTCGAAGACTCTCCTAGTAAGTGTCTTCATAAATGGATCAGCTAAATTGTCCTTTAAAGTAATTTAGCACACTGTGACACGCCCGCCCTCGAAGAAGTCCTTTATCACATGATACTTTCGATTAATATGTTTACTCTTCTTGTGAAATCTTGGTTCCGTAGCATTAGCTACCGTCGCACTGTTGTCATAGTACAGTGATACCACTTTATCCATACTAGGAACTGCCTCAAGATCCCCAAGGAACTTGCAGAGCCATACTACTTATTTCGAAGCATCACTAGCTGCCACATATTTGGTCTCTATTGTTGAATCCAAAGTGCAATCTTGCTTTACACTTCTCCAACTGATGGCACTGCCAACGAAAGTAAACAAAAAACCCAAAGTCGATCTCCTAGAATCTAAACATGATTAAAATCTGAGTCAGTATATCTTAGAGGAGTTAAGTCCTCACCCGAATACACAAGCATATGCCCTCGAGTCCCTTTTCGGTAATTAAATATATGCTTTACCGCAACCCAGTAGATCGGTTTGCCTGAAATCGACTTACAATCCCAACCACATAACAAATATCCGGTCGTATGCAAAACATGGCATACATGAGACTACTTACTATCGAAGCATAAGGCACCTTCTTCATGTATTCTCTTTCTTCTTCAGACTTTGGAGAGTCTTTCTTAGAAAGAGTAATTCTAGACCTAGATGGTAGCCCACCTTTCTTGGAATCATGCAGTGCAAACCTATTGAGAATTTTATCTATGCAGCCAACTTGTGACAAAGTTATTATTTTGTTCTTCCTATCCCAAAAATCTAGATATCGAGAATAAAATTAGCCTCACCTAAGTCCTTCATGTCAAATGCTTGGTTAACTACAATTTGACCAATGACAATGCCCCAACGTCATTGCCAATTAGCAAAATGTCATCTACATAGAGTAGTAGAAAAACCACCTTCCCATCCTTAATGTGTTTGTAAACACATGGCTCATCCACATTTTATGAGAACCCATAAGTCTTGATCACTTGATCAAATCTTATGTTCTAAGAACAGGAAGCTGCGTAAGTTCATAAATTGACTTTAGCAGCTTACAAACCTTACCCTCTTGACCCTTGACCTTGAATTCATCTAATTGTTTCATATAAATAGACTCATCAAGATAGCCATTTAGAAAGGACATCCATCTGCCAAATCTTGTAGTCGAGAGTGGCAGCTATGGACAAGAGAATTCAGATAGACTTAGGCATGGCAATAGGCGAAAAGGTTTCCTTATTATCGATTCATTCCTTTTGTGTATAAACCTTAGCTACTAGTCTAGCCTTAAAGGTTTCGACCTTTCCATCTACTCCTCTTTTTCTCTTGTAGATCCATTAACACCCTATAGGTATTACCCCTTCGGGAAGACCCACAAGCTCTCAGACCCGATTAGTCTCTATAGACTTCATCTCCATGTTCATGGCCTCTGTCTAGAGTTTTGAATTAACATCCTCCATAGCCTCTATGTAAGTATAAGGATCCTTGTCATGTTCATCTAGTTCAGTTAAGAAGGCCTCACCATTGAACATAAAGCTTTCGGGTTGACGTTCAATCCTCCCACTACACCGAAGCCCCTTAGGTTGTTGTTTAGGTTTGTTTGGTTTTTCTACACTAATCAGAACAGTTTCATTCGGAACCTCTGGAGTGATTGGATCACTCCTTAACTCCTTAAGCACCACTTTGCTTCAAGGCTTAAAGTCGTCCATGTAACTCTTCTCAAGGAAAGTTACATTAGTTGAAACTATGACTTTATTTTCCTTTGGGTGGTGGTGATTGGCTAATGAGTGAGCATCTTGTAAGAGCGTGTCTCGAAGGGCGAAAGAATGCAGCTTGTTATGCCTTCTTCATGAACCTAGAAGGAGAGTCTAGCGCCTTGAGAAGAAACGCGGCAATCCTAGTGGTAGATGAATTCAAAAATGTCTTCTCTAATGAGTTGCCAAGATTATCACTGCAACGGGAAATCGAATTTGGTATTGAATTGCCTCCAAGAACAGCATCGATTTCCATAGCACCTTATCGGATGGTGTCGGCAGAGATGAAAGAACTTAGAAAGTAGCTTCAGGAGCTTGCTAATAAGGGATACATCTGAATAGTACATCACTGTAGGGAGCACCTGTTTTGTTTGCAAAGAAGCATAATGTAACCCTCAAGTTATGTATAGATTATCGACAGCTGAATCGAGTCGCAATGAAGAATAAGTATCCTCTGCCCAGGATTGATGAATTGTTTGATCAGTTGGGAGGTTTGCGGTACTTCTCAAAAATAGATTTAAGATCAGAGTATCATCAACTCAGGATTAAAGAATAAGACATTCCCAAGACTGCTTTCAGGACTCGGTATGGACACTTTGAGTTTTTGGTGATGCCGTTTGGATTGACGAATGCTCCGACAGCCTTCATGGATTTGATGAATAGGATATTCAGGCCTTATTTGGATCAGTTCATGATTGTGTTCATCGACGACATCTTGGTTTATTCTAAGACTTTGGAGGAACATGAGCAGCATCTCAGAATCGTGCTTCAGACTTTGCGAGAACATCAGTTGTATGCCAAGAAGGAAAAGTGTGAGTTCCGTCTAAGGTAGAACCATAGTGGAATGGGAACAACCGAGGAATGTGGCAAAAATTCGTAGTGTCTTAGGACTTACAGGATATTACAAGAAATTTGTAAAGGATTTCTCAAAGATAGGAGCACCGTTGACAAGACTAATAAGGAAGAATGTCAGATTCGAGTGGGATGAAGAATGTGAGCTTGCTTTTCACGAGTTGAAGAATCGGTTGACCTCAGCTCTAGTATTGATCATTCCCAATAGCGATGAGCCATATGAAGTTTACACAAATACGTTAGGACGTGGACTTGGATGTGTGTTGATGCAACATGGGCGCGTGGTAGCGTACAGATCGAGGCAGCTATTACCCCATAAGTGAAATTATCCTACTCATGACTTAAAGCTCACAGCAGTGATTCATGTGTTGAAAATCTGGAGATGTTATTTATACGGGGCGACATTTTAGGTTTTCTTCAACCACAAGAGTTTGAGGTATCTGGTTACTTAGAGAGATTTGAACCTGAGGCAGCAAAGGTGGATAGAATACATGGAGGATTATGATTTCACGTGCAGTATCATCCTGAGAAAGCTAATGTAGTTGCAGATGTGCTCAATCGAAAGTCTTTAGGGATACTTGCATGTTTGGCTCTTGAAAATTGGAAAAGAGATGCAACAGTGAGTGAAAACGGGCTACAATATCATGAAGACTACGATCGCGTTTCGGTGTACCACATGGAGACGACCCCAACTCTTATTTAGATGGTAAAGCAGAATCAGTGGTGAGACCAGCACCTTCAGGGAATCTAGAGGCAGATTTAGAACGGAGAGCAATTCAAAGAATGAAAGATACATACGGATGGATCGTTATACTTCAGGAAATATCTAGCAGTTCCAGCAATTGCGGAAGTAACGAAGACTGTTATGGACGAAGCTCACAAGTCTTAGTTTGCCATTCATCCAGGAAGCACAAAGATGTATCATGATTTGAAGAGGCAATATTGGTGGAGAGGTATGAAGAAGGATATCCGAGAGTACGTTGCCAAATGTACGACTTGTCTTCAAGTGAAAGCCGAGCATTACAAGCCAGCACGTCAGCTTCAACCGCTTCCTATTCCAAGGTGGAAATAGGAGCACGTGACGATGGATTTTCTTACTAGATTGCCGAGGACGAAGCAAAGACATGATGTGATTTGGGTCATGGTCGATAGGTTAACGAAGTCAACTCATTTCATTCCGTTCAGGTCAGCATGTTCGAGGAGGATTCTCGAGGAATTATATATGCAAAACATAGTAAGACTGCACGGGGTTCCTCTTTCCATCACATCAGATAGAGACACCAGATTCAATGCTAAGTACTGGAGGAGCTTTCAGGAGGCTTTAGGTACAGATTTGAATTTCAACATAGTGCTTCATCCTCAGAACTATAAGCAATCTGAGCGGGTTATTCAGATTCTCAAAGACATGTTACGTACTTATGCGTTAGACTTCGATGGAAACTGGAAGAAGTACTTGCATCTAGCGAAGTTCACATACAACAATAGCTATCAATCGAGTATTGGTATGGCACCATTTGAAGCACTATATGGACGACCATGTCGGTCACCGGTGTGTTGGGCCAAACCGAAAGATAGAGTTATTCTTGGGCTTGATGAGATTTACGATAGCAATGAGAAGACCGTCGTGATGCGAGATCAACTGAAAGTAGCTTAGAGTCGACAGAAGAGTTATGCGGATATAAGGCATCGACCCTTGGAATTCGAGGTTGGAGACTTTGTTCTCTTGAAGGTATCTCCTCGCAAGGGCATTTCGCGATTTAGAGTAAGTGGAAAACTCGTACCAAGATATATTGGACTGTTCAAGATTACCCAACGTGTTAGTGTGGTTTCTTATCGACTCAACCTTCCTCTGGAACTTTTGCATGTTCACGACGTATTCCACGTGTCGATGCTTCGGAAGTGTCCGCCTGAGCAAGATAAGATCGTTTCATTCCAAGACGTATAGATTTAGGAAGACACGACGCATGAGGAAGTACTAATCCAGATCATCGATCGAAAAGTGATTAGCTTGCGCCGTTGTGAGATCTTGTTAGTTAAGGTCATATGGCAACATCACGGGGTTGATGAAGCCACTTGAAAATTAGAGTCGAGTATGCAGGAGTTATATCCGCATTTGTTTTGTTTTTGAATCGATTTATAAATTTCGAGGACGAAATTTCTTTTAGGGGTGGAGAGTTGTAACACCCCGAAATTAATTAAATGTTATTAATGTGTAAAATGGTAGATTGATGTGCCATAATGAATATTTTAAATTTAATTTAGTCATTTTGTGAAGTTTTTAGACGTAAGTTATTTTCAATAATTTTAATGGCTTTTAATTACCCTTAATTATTTTAATTGTTATTTTGAACTCTTGAAATAAAATAATTTTTCAAATGACTAACACGTCCCACTTTGGCAAAACACGTGTGGGACGTGGTATTGTTTAAAAAACTGCCTTCCATTTTTTCTTTATAAAATCTCCCTCTCCCTCTCTTTCACTTACTCTCTCACTCTCCTCTCTCGTCTCTCTCTTTCTCTCTCTCTCTCTCAGTATCTCTCACTCTCTCTCTTTCCCCCTTAAAAATTTTTGAAACAAAAATCAATTTCAAGCTTTGGGTTAGTGGATTGAGGGCTCGGGAACGAGATTTAACAACTACAACTATGATTTAAAGCTTTGATTCAAGGTTAGTTTCAAAATTTCTAAACATTTCTAAATTTTTTAAATTTTCTTGTATTTTGAAATCTAAGCTTTTCTAAGCTTAGAAAACTTTCAATCTAGGTTAGAGGAACTTAGAATAACTAGAATACAAACTTTGCTTGATCAAAAACGGATTCAAATCAAGATTTTTTATTTTTCTCTATTTTTCTCTATTTTTGGATTTTCTAAAAATTTTGTTTAAAACTTGTTTTAAAGCATTAAAAAGTAATCAATTATGTTTTTCTATCAACTATGATCATTATTCATGCCTGGGATTTAATAAAACATGTTGAAATTTGAGATTTGGGTTTTGGAGGTAAAATCTCGTGCTTGGAAAATTCTGAAATTTTTCCAGATTGACAGGCCGAAGTTCATGTTCGGCAGGTCAGATTCATCCACCGGCAGGCCGAACCTGGAAAAGTTCAGCCGATCGGACTTGGTTTTTCGGCAGGCTAAACTGTGTAGTTCGGCCAGCCGAACCAGGGGACTGGTAGGTCGACCAGACATGGTGAAAATTTTGTTATTTTTCACCCATTTTCACCGTCTTGACTCCCGATTTAGATTTTAATAACATAGTATAATTTTATAAACCCAAATGGCACACTAGGACACCAAGAGATGATTTTGTAACATAGAACATCTCGCACTAGATACTAATAGACCTAGTTTTTATTTAAGGTTGTGCGTGGATCTGTAGAGCTAACGTATAGCAGATCGAGATTATGGTGTGGGACACCGACACGAGTATCGAGGTAAGACTTTTACCCCTTCCTTGATAGCTAGTTTTAAATGTTTTGGCCTCAAAGTAATTTTTTTTAACAAAAAAGTTTTCAAATGATTGGTTGAAAATATATTTTTATTGACTGATTTCATAAAAGGTAGAATTAAGGTGATTTTCATAATAAACCTCATAATGAATGTAAATGGTTATATTTGGTAAAAAGATATTTTTAATAATCATAGAAAGATATATATATATATATAATATTATATTTAAGGGCATGATGCCATATCAGAGATCGGGTCGTGTAGTGTGCAACCTTAGGGGCAGGTCCCGAAACCCGGCTGGGCCACTACGGTGGTGATTTACATATGGTTTGCCCAGGAAAAGAAACTGGTATTTTCTGGTCGACCTATTTAAACTGTTTTGGTAAGTAAAGCTTTTATTAAATTTTCATCTATTTGATTATTTGTTCTAGTTCGTTCTCTACATATTTATTTGATCAATGAAATTTCTTTTAAAATTAAATATTTACAAATTATAGTCCTACTAGGCCTTTCGCTCACATTTCATTTGTTTTAAAATCTTATCCCTTAGGTGGATATCAACTTAGGATCGGAGAAGAGTCCGCTGACCAGACTTGCAACCACTAGAAGATCTGGGTAGGTTGTAGTACAAATAATTCAAAGCACGAGTAACCATAATTTTCTCTTTTATTTTAGACTGTGGTTGTAATTAATATTGTCAGTACTATGTGTGTGCACAAAATGTGGGTCACTGGGACTCATTTTCGCATCACCTTATATTTTTATCATTTTTATTATTTTCTTATTGCTTATTTTGTTATCCTCGTTTGTTCGAATATTGTAATTGCTTGTTTTAAATAAAAGGTTTTAAAATTTTCACATTTTTATAAATGAATTCCTTAATTCTTAAACCCATGTTTTAACTAAATTTCTATTTAATTAACTTAATTAAACTGTCACATCACCTTCCGTACTTCGGGGCGTGACAGGTGGACAACAAGTGATTTTTTTAAGGCGAATATAATTTTTTTTTGAAAGGGTATAGATTCCAAACTAGGGAAATACAACCACCAAAAATGGCTCATATGGCCTCAAACTATAAAAAATCTTGCCCACGCTGGACAATTGGTTCCCCTTAAATTCAAATGACCTTTAAGAAGAATAGACTTGTACCTAGTTCCAAAATTTTGAAACTCAAATAGGTACACAAACAGTTGAATACACAAACCTCTTTAAAGAAACCTCAATCCGATCTATTGAAATCGAGAGACCTAAAGCATCAAGGTCACACAAAAAAGCACTAAGAAATAAATCTAGTGGACCGAAAATATAGCATATATAACACTAGAAAATAATGTAAATGCACTATTAAATCGAGATAAAACCGCCTTTATTAGAAACCACAATATATAAAAAAACAAAAGAAAAATCTCAAGCACCACTGATCAAACCTTTAGCGATGAGACTACCAGTAAAAATGCTGCCACTAAAGAAAGTATAAGAACTCGAGAGATGCATAGTGTAGTCAAAGCATTGCTCAAATAGCGCCATAAGCCCCTGATGCCAACGCGCTCATTATCGTAAGACACCACCACCACAACCACAAGAATCCTACTACCACATAAATGAAACCCACCAAGGCTTTTGGCCTCTAAATATTAGAAAAGCCAATAACACTCCAAAGTCAATGACCACCAACTTTGATTCTTTTCAATGGAAGCTCCATGTAGTAGATCGCTCACACCACTAGAAATCTGGAAGCTCGCTCACACCACTAGAAATCTGGAAACTCGACAACGTGCCTTGAGGTGGTCCTGTATTTTTGGCGGTCCCACTACCTCCACCTCTCTCCCTCTAAGGCTAGCGCTCCTCAAGGAATTCTGATAAGGAAAATTTGTTTCAAATTAAGAAAATAGAAATATTAAGTATTTGTTTGGGGGAGCGGTTAGAACCGTTTTTTATTGTTAGAACAATTTTTTAGTTTAAATTTTGTAAGAGAAAACCTTAATAAAAACGGTTTTAACCACTTTTTTCAAACATGGTACTGACCGATATGGCCTCAAACTACATAAAACCACAACCACTATAGACAATCATGCCACCATCAAACTCTAATGAAATGCTTAAGGGGAATAGATATGTATTGAGTTTGAGCGACTCGTAGCACTATAGCCACATAAAAAGTAACTTTAGTAGACTGAAATCACAACCCAATTCTAGAAAACAATGCAAACACAAATCCGATAATCAGAACATTACTAAAATGTGGTTTATTATTACACAAAAGTCCTTTGTTTTTTTTATTTTTTTTTCCATCTCTAGCTTTAAAATTGCCGCCCCATTAGCATGTGTCTTCCTATGAATTAAGGAGGAGTAGCATTTGAACTTCACTATTTATCTATAAATATGTCAATTCATTGGCCTAATATATCGAAACCTGGCCCTTTTTTTTTTTTGTTTAAAAATAGCTTTATATTTATTTATTATGCAGTGATTTTGAGTAGGGTAAGAACCAAATTATCACACATATGAAGCGATTTCCATCAAGTCTTACCACTTCTATTAACCTATTATGTTAATAACGTTAGATAAACTATAAATTTGATTGACCTAACACAAAATTGTTATGGTCTTCGAACTTTTATAGGAATAAAAAATAAAAGTAATCTAATTTGATGGCATTAATATGCCCGATTCATAATGTTAATTAATATGCCTCATCAATGGAGCAAAACTGTAACACTCCGAAGTTAATTAAGTGTAATTAGAATATTAAATGGTGAATTAGTGTGCCATGATAAGTGTTTTAAACTTAATTTGATTACTTTGTGGAAACCTTGTGTTAATTACTTTTTGATGATTTTTAATTAT
>CAMOHE010046998.1:10653-32826 GCA_946598075.1 Artocarpus hirsutus
GTCAATTCATTGGCCTAATATATCGAAACCTGGCCCTTTTTTTTTTTTGTTTAAAAATAGCTTTATATTTATTTATTATGCAGTGATTTTGAGTCGGGTAAGAACCAAATTATCACACATATGAAGCGATTTCCATCAAGTCTTACCACTTCAATTAACCTATTATGTTAATAACGTTAGATAAACGATAAATTTGATTGACCTTACACTAAATTGTTATGGTCTTCGAACTTTTATAGGAATAAAAAATAAAAGTAATCTAATCTGATGGCATTCATATGCCCGATTCATAATGTTAATTAATATGCCTGATCAATGGAGCAAAACTTACCTCCATTATAGCTCTGATGTGTATAGATATATATGTACGTTTTTATGTTCATGTAGAGAGAAGTATATTCATAGATACTCAATAGCGAAAGACTCGTTTAGATGCATGGTTTCAGATTCCAGTCAAAGATATATAATCTGTTTGCATCAATACTTGTGCATTGCATTGGGCTCAGCAGAACATCTTGTTTTATGAGTTTCGGATTTTCTTTCCCCAGTCCATGCTTAGGGTTTATTATTAATAATTAATACAGTATATTTGTCCTGTTCTTTTATTAGATACATCCTAGTTCAATAATGCCATTGGGGCTGCATTTCTGCGCCAAAAATGAGAGAAAAAACAAGATGAGCAAATAGGTTTCCTCTCTTCTTCTTTTTTTTCCCTTTAAGACGAGGATAAGTTTAGTAAAATCCATTAGTAATTTTATAGGTGTAGGCTTTATTTTCATTTGATATAAATACATTATTCGTAGAAGTGAAGAAAAGAGTCGAAGATCTTAGAAGTGAGAAAAACAATTTTACAGGAGAATGAGGTCGGAGCTCCAATGCCGCCTCTAGGCGTACCTCATTGCGCTCCTTGTTCAAAAATCTTGCACTCAAGCTCGCTTGGTCATGTGTTTCTTGGTCGTGGTGATGATATGTAGTGTAGGAGCAACAAACTGGCCAAATGCATATGACGTTTGGAGGCCGAGAACTTTGGAGGCTCATATCTATGGTGGGGGATTTTTAAAATACTCTAATTTATTGTAGATTGTTTAACAATTTCAGGGTTTGTTTGACATAACGTATTGTATTATGTTATAAAATGTTGTACTTAATTATTGAATTATATAATTTTGTTACAATATTTTTGTTACCTTTTTACATAATAAGATATTGTGTTAAATTATAAGTACTTGTTTGCTGTCACATTGTATTGGATTAAGTATTGAATTTTTTTAGTAAAATTTAAACCCAAAGCTTCCTTGATGCTAGCCTTGATCTTGACCTAGCCTCACGATTAGGGCTGGGGCCCAAGATTGTGGGCTAGGTATGTGATTGGATTTGGTCTTAGAAAGGCGCTAAGGTTGAGAACTAAGGAGCAAGTTTGGTTCTAGGGTGGGCTCTGGGACTGTGATTGGGGTCAAGCTTAAAACATAGATCAAGGTTATGAACCAGGACCAAGACTAACTTTGGGGTCTGGGACTAGGGCTAGGGCGATGTCTAGGAGTTTTAATGAGTAAAGGTGTATGGATTGGATTGAAGGATTTGGAGATCAATCAACAATCTAGTCCATTAAGATAATTCCATTCCATTACCAATCCAAAAGTTCTCTCAACCCAATCTAATTACAAAGTTCCATGGATTCCATAAATAGGGACTAGGATTTGGATATTTGAAGCGACTAGTACAGACGAAAGACTGTCATCGAAAGATAAGTCATCGATAATCTAAACCGTTGTCTAATCCACAATTGTAATATATGATATACATTCGATAGGTTTTGACCATCATCTAATATGCATGTGAAATACTAGGGGGGCACCTTAAAGGACGGTTTTTCCTAAAACTATCATCTAAAGTACACATTAGATGACAGTTTTTGTAAAAACCATCGTTAAAAGCTTTGAAATATAATAAAAAATGTTTTTGTCAAAACAATTTCTTCTTAAAGAATAATTTCAACTATTATTCACAAATTTACATCCTCTTCTTTGATAAACTTGATTTGTCTCTAACATAGAAAAAATATATAACAATTTTCAATGACGTACATAATAAATATTCATATAACACATATATTTCAAGAATCATAACTAATGTTTATCCACAAAATATAACAATTACATCCTCTTCTTTGACAAACTTGATTCATATCTAACATAGAAAAAATATATAATGATTTTCGATGACAGACATAATAAATGTTGTTCATACAACCCATATATTTCAAGAATCATAACTAATGCATGTTTATCTATAAAATACAATAACAACAACAACAACAACAACAAAAAATACTTAACCAATGACAAATGAAAACTCAAAACTTGAAAAAAGAAACATAAATTCAAATGAAGAAAATTTCAAAAGAATCCAAATGTACCCAAAATTTGATGCTCAAGATGGAGGCGGTGGCCATGACGGTGGTGACAATAATGGTTTAGTGGTGTGTTATAGTGTCAGATATGAGAATTGAGGAAGTAAGGCATAGAAGAGATGAAAGAGAGAGTGAAATGATAGAAGAAATTTCAAGAAAGAGTTAGGAGGTGGGGAAGAAATAGTATGAAGAGAGACATAAAGAGAACTTAGAAAGAAAATGGAGAATTTTAAAGAAAAACTTTAGAGTTTCTAGAGATGCAAGAATAGGCAGGCCTGGGCTCGTTCTCCTTTGGCCCACATGGGTCGTGGGCCGGGCAAGTTTCTAGAGCCCACGAATTTTGTAGGCTGGGCTAGGCCGGCCCATATTAGAATTACCTTGGCCCAACTCATACCACTAGCCAATTTTACATGGGCCAGGCCAGGCTGGGCTGTGGGCCAGGTCAGGCCATGCCATGGGTCAGGCCAGACCATGCCGTGGGTCGGCCGGGGCCGTGCTGTAGGCCTTGAATTGGCTGGCCCATTCGAGTCCATCTATGAGTTAGGAGGGGTAGGCCCATTTTGGCCCATCGTGGGTTTAGATGGGCCAGCCCATCTAAACATGTAATTTTCAACTGTTTATTTTTAAATTTTTAAACAAGTTAATAAATATAAAAGTTTAAATAGCCAATGGAAATATGAAAAGGAATATTTTATTTACGATTGCCTTATTAAAGCCCTTCTAAAGAAAACCCAATGGGATAGAACCTTGGTATGAAAAAAAGAGTACAATCATGATAATTATACATAAGATGTTTACAAAATTACTAAAAAACAAAAAAAAAAAAAGAAAAACACTATGAATGAAATTGGGCCACAATGGGCCTTGGTGGGCTAGTCCATTGTGGGCCTATATGGGCCTTCGAAGGGCCAAGATGGACCAGCCTATGATGGACCCAAGCCTAGTCTGGCCCGTGATTTTTCATGGGCCGTGTTGGACTTACCCATGGATCGATATATGTTAGCCTAACTTAGCCCACCAATATGTATGGGCCGGGCTATGCCTTGAATAGTGAAGGACCGTGTCGGCCCGGTCCATCACTGTATCAAGATAGGCCCATGCCAGCCCATGGGCCTTGGCCCAATATTGTATCTTTAAGAGTTTGTAAATCTAATAAAGGAGAATGGACAAGAGTGATTGAAATTTAAGAAGGAGATAAGAAACTTTGAAAATTTTCGATCAAATAATGAGTAGAAAAAAAGTCCACCTTTTTTTTTTTTGAAAATTGCTGACAATAGACGATAGTTTTGTGAAAACCTTTGTCTAATATAGGACAATGAAGGATGGTTTTCTAAAAATAGTCATCTAATCTAGCACATTAGACGATAGTTTTCTAAAAATCGTTATCTAATATACGCATGAAAATTTTCAAAATATAGAAATTTTTGTCCCCTGTTTTTTAATGCATAAGACGATTGTTTTTTTAAAAAAATGTCATAAAATAGACATCGTCTAATCTCCTATTTGTAGTAGTGGGTTTAGACATTTGAAGGCCGATTCTTTTCTAACTATTAGAGATTTAAATAAACATACCATAAAATAAAAAAAATTCAATAAAATCCATTTTATTCGATAGTCTTTCAAAGGATATCGAGCATAGCTTAAAGGATGTAGGGCTTTTTTTATGAAACTCAATGTTGATGCAGCAACGATTAAGTCCCTACATAGCTTTGCTATTGGTGAAGTTATCAAGGATATGGATGGTATTATGTTGGGTGTATTCTCTAAGCTAATTAGTGGTCGTGATTAACCTCATGTGGTTGAGTGCTATACATTGTGCAAAGAACTTTCTTTGCTCTATCAAACAACTAGAAAATTAGTATCACAGAGCTAGACGCTAGCAAGGTTGTTGTTGATGTTAGAAACAAGAACTTGTTGAATTTTTATGGTCCACTAATTTCTAACATTTTTTATTTACTTGCTAGTTTAAACTACTATTGTAATTCAGTCCCCGAAGTGTTGATGGGGTTGATCATTCTTTGGCTCGTTTCAGGTCAAAATTCAGGACCGAGGTTGAGTTGGGATCCAAAACAAAGGCTAGGTTGAGAACTAGAACCATAGTCGGGGTTAGTATTCGAGACCAAGGTTAAAGTCAGGATTTGGGTCCAAGATTGGGGTCAAGGTTAGGGTCGAGATTCAAAACCAAGATGGGCAAAATTCACGATTTGGGGTCAAGATCAGGATTTGGGAGCAAGATCAAGATTCAGGTCCTGGATCGAGGTCAAGGTCAAAATTTGAAACCAAGACTAGGACTAAGATCAGGGTCAGGGTCAAGATTTGGTACTAGGATTGGGGTCAAAGTTAGGATTCAAGATCGAGATCAGGGCCAAGGCTAAGGTTAGAATTCAAGATCGAGGTTGGGGTCAAGATTGGGATTCGAGATTCAAAAACGAGATTGAGGTTGGGATTTGGGATAAGGGTTGAGCTTGGCATTTGAAATCAAGGTTAGCATTTAGGACCAAGGTCAAAGTCAGCATACAAAGTTAGGGTTAAGATTAGTATTTGGGAGTAGGTCCTAATCCTGACCCCGACCCCAACCCTAACCCTGGCTCTAACCTTAAACCTGACCCTAATCCTAGACCTGAATCTTGATCTTGGGCTCAAATCTCAACCCTGATCCTAAATCCTAACCGCAGCCCTAATTCTAGACCTGAATCTCGAACCCACCTTGACCTTTACCCTGGCCTTAAATCCCAACCTTAAGGGCTTGAATTTTGACCCTAGCCCTAAATCTGACCCGACCTTTGTTTCAAATTTCAATCCCTGACCTCGGTTTCAAATCTTTACCCAAACTTCGAATACTGCCCCAAACCCGGTCTTGAATCTGAATCCTTACACCGATCCCAAATCCCAATCGCGACCCTAGTTTGGAATCTCGACTTCAACCCTAACCCTAAATCCTAGTCTCGAATCTCAACTCCGACTCTAGTCCTAAATCTTTGCCTTAAATCCTAACCCTAAACTTGAATTTTGACCCCGATCTTGGCCCCAATCCTGAATTTTGATCCCAAATTTAGTCTCGAATCTAGCCCTAACCCCAAGCGCCAGTCCCAAATCTTATTATAAAACTTCAACTTCTATATCAATTTTTAATATATTTTAAATATTTGATTGGTTTATTAAATGCACACTTTTAGTTTAAATTATGCAATATGGTCTAATATAGAGGCTTTTAGTCGTATTTGATATAATAGCCTACATTATATTAATTTTTTATTTCATATTAAATAATATAATACATGGAAGTTGCCAAACATAAATTATTTTTAAATAACACAATATGTAGTGCTAATGCGGCATACCAAACGTGCCGTTATTAAATAATTTTAGTTATTTCTTGAAGATAATTGGACTCTGTGCGCTCAAGAGCTACCCTTCCCTTTTCTTTTCTTTATTTATGTATTTATTATTATTTTTTGATGAAAATTGAGTCGAATATTGATTAAGGGAATTGACCTCTAAAGCAAACTTTGTTGGGATATTCGCATAATAATTTGGTGGAGAAAGTACTTCAAGAATTAATGTTTGGTTATGCTTATCTGATAGCTTTAGACGGAATTGGACCACGCCATTGACTTGGCTTTGCCTATATAGCTAATTGATTCTCAACATTATAAGCAATTCCCCTATAAGTGTGTGTTTTGGAGGGCTTTTTAAAAGCTATTTTTGGCTTTTTGAATTCAAAAGTTGCTTTTGTAAATGTTTGGATGAATTGTCAGAAGAGTTTTTGCTCTCTAGAAGTACTTCCTATCAAAGCTACAAAATATAGCTTCTCAAAAAAGCACTTCTGAAATAGACTTGAAATTTGTACCAGAGTATTAATAATACATTATAGGATTAAATATAATATTTTTATGACTTTTAAAAATAATTGAAACCATTTTGACCTATTAAATCTCTTTTAAAATAGTGTTCCAACAGTTACTGAAAAGCTATTTCTCTTCTTCTACTAACTAAAAGCACTAGCAAAAGCTATGTAAACGGACCCTAAATTAAGGATAATAATTAATAAAATGATTACTTTGTCAAGAAATTAACTAATCATAAAAAATGTTATTAAGCAATGATATTTATGACTTACTACCGCATAATTTTTTTTGTGAATTTTGATTCTTGAATTGAAAAAAAAATTTACCACAGACATTAATCTTTGAATTTTTTTGCTTAGCTGAAGGAATAACAAGAAGTTTATGTTGATTAATTTATAATTTAAGCTTGGTTAAGCAAAATGGAGTCCGTGAAAGAAAGTATAGAATATGCAAAATCACGGATGGAATTTTTATAAGGTACAAAAAATGAGTAAATTATAGTGTTGCATCTTAAACTATTTTTTTTTTGGCATAGTGCACCCTAAATAAAATGCATGTTGAATTTTAAAATTATTGGCAATTGAGGTCTAATAGCTAACAAGATTTAAAAAGCATGGACAATTTTACTCATGAAATTTGTAAGTGAGTTTTTTTTAAGGGTAGAGCTTGTTTTTAAGGAAAAAAATTGATACTCAAGATGTGAAAAGAATACTTAACGAAGTTAAAAGTAATTATTAGACCTCAATTGTTAATAATTTTAGAGCTGAAAACACACTATGTCAAAATTGAAAGTTCAAGATACATTATACAAAAGGTGAATAGTTCATGGTGCTACAATACAATTTACTCAAAAAAATATACAATGCAATTTACTAAAAAAAATATTCTATCACTATTTACAATTTTAAATCATCATAATTTCTTCAAAATTTATCAGATCACAATTTTATTATTTTAAGATCCAACATCTAGAAATGTACTTGTTTAGTAGAGATACACTACTATAAAAAGGGCCAATTAGTAAGGAAAGTTTGGGATTGATGCTTATTTTTAAGTTTTTAATTAATAAATAGATGATCTTTTCATCACCTAGTTACAAGTATAGTTTAGTAACAATATTATATTTAACTATACTTTAAGGTATAAGGTGTAGTTCAAATCTTTCTCATCTCAAGTTTTTTTTATTTGACCAAAAAAAATAAAGGATCTTCATGGAAATTGATTTTCCCTTTTTTGTTCACATACATCTACAGATCGAATCTTCAAAAAAATCTATGGAACAAAAAAAAAACCTTAATATAAACCTATTTTGACCTATTACAAGGCCACACTAATTTGTAAAATTAGTAGCTTTGACAAAGCCAACAAATTGTGAAGTAAGGTTATAGCCAAGCCAAGGATAAAAATATCGATAATGGTGCCTAAATTATTTTATATAAAATTTGATATTGGTAAAAATTTAACACACTAAATTAGTGAAAATGTTTGAAATTATAAGATGACTTTTAAAATTCATGAAGAGACAGGATTCCTAAAATCTGAGCATACTGTAACATCCAATGATCCTTTAGGTTACTCATCTAATACTAAATCCACTACTCGATACGATTAAGAAAAAGGAAAAATTACGAATAAAAATAAACTAGTGATCAACTGAGGGATGGTTATCAGTGTTGCATAATTTAAATGAAATTCACTACAATAAATTGATCATTAAACACGACAATTAGTTATAATTAACATGGCATGAAAACTCCGTATTTTGGATTTTTGTGCCCCACTTTAGATGACGGTTTCTTAGTAATTGTTGTCTAATATTATTTCAAAAGTGTGTTTTTGAAAATGAAACCCTCTGAACAGTGTTGCTCTCTCTCTCTCTCTATGTGAAAATCAAACCCTTAATTTTTTTTTCTCTCTTAGTGTTGCCGTTGTTGTCATCATCCCCCACCCTTGCCTATCGCTTACATCTCCTTTCATTGTTACTTTTGAGTTCGCTATCATTGTCGTGTCGCCTCGTCTTCCCTTGCATTTGAGTCAAACTATTGTTGCCTTGCCTTCGCCATCGTCATCTCTTCTAGGTGAGCTTGCCCCTCTCCTATGGTTTCCTCCCACATGTTAGGTCTAATTAGTTTTAGTTATTAATTTTTGTTATTTAAGGTTATTAGTGTTAGTTTTAATTCATTTTATTTAGTTTTCATATTATTAGTTTTAGTGTTAGTTAGTTTTAGTTTTAGTAGTTTTAGTTTTATAAGTTTTAATTTTAGTGTTGTTAATTAGTATTATTAGTTTTAGACATTTATTGATAAATAGTTTTAGTTAATAGTTTAAAGTGCAAAATTTATTTGTTTAACTTATTAAGGATCTTTTCATGTTCTTAGTATTGAATTCAATGTTTTATTTTCTAGTTGTAGTAATCAAGTTATTTTAAAATTTAGTTTTCGATTATTGGATGTGCATTATTTAATATGTAAGATTTTAATGAATGTTGGTAAGTTTGTGTGTGAATTTCTATAAATATTGGTACGTTAGTATATTAGTATGTTAAAATTGTAGTATGTTTTGTTTAGCCATAGTCATTAAGAATTGATTAGATTATATATATATATTTTTGGCTATTGATTGAAATGTTGAAAAAGAATTCAATATATTGGACAACAAATTCATTGACGCAGATGAGCAAATGAATGAGCAAGAATATTATTATAAGCCCTAGAAACAAAAGCCATTTGCTCCCAATAAGGATGGAAAAAAGGAGAGCAACCTTGATGAAGCGTGTTTCAAGGTTAACATCAAAAGGACAAAAAATACAAGTACAATTCAACTAAAATGATCAAAGTATTGGAAAATAGGGTGATGAGCTCCAAAATTATATCAGAGATTTAGTTCGATAGCACATTCCCATAACCATAAAGGATTAGAGAGAAAAGACCAATAAAAATAATATGGAACATATTTGGCAACGTATTATTATATTCTTCAACATTCCAAGACCATTGGGACATCGTTGATGACAAGCACTTATAAGTTGACGTGCAACTTTTGGTACAACCTTAAATCCAGTTTCATTGAAGGCTTCGATGATGACCCCAAATATTTTCAAGCTCCCAACAAAAGTAATTAGAAAAACCCATCTATTAGTTTAGACTAAGGGAAAGAGTTTGTATAATACAAGCTTAGTGAGGAGCAAAAAGTGATATAGAAAAATGCCAAAGAGATAAGTGAAAAGAGATGAATTTGATCTCGAGCAATCATGGGGTCAGGTGGGATATAGAAAAGTAGTGCAACAATAGGTACCTAAACATTATTTACCCTGTTTCTACAAATTTTGTAATCTTTACACAAAATTTAAGTAATCCCAACTTTTTAAAGCAGATGAGACTATACAGCAAGACTACGCCTCCTCTTCGTCACATTTTTTGGAAGCTCATCTAACAAAAGAGGGATGGAACTTTGAAAAATCCAAAATGCAAGAGATTGACCATCAAATTGTGAGTTATTTCATGTTTTTAACTTTTAGAATGATATGATTAATAATATTTCAAGTTTTACATTTGATGTTATCAGTTTAAACTTTTATTAATTTTACAATTATAGGATGATTATAAAGAACAAGAGTCATAAGGCACGTTCCAATCTCAAGGGACATGTTATATATTGATTACCACATTAGGCAATCCTAAACATTTAGGACAGGTTTATGGTTCATCCCATTTTGTCAAGTAATCTAAGTATTTTCATTCCACTCATAGGTCAAGCTCCAATGCAAAGGTGATCAAGCTGTGTAAGATGGAGAAAATGATGGAGTCTAAGTTCTTCAAGTGGAAAGAGATCATGAGAAGTCAAACAAAGGGAATACTACATCCCATGGGAAGAAAATGTGGCTCTTATGCTGGAACAATGTACCAGTGCGATGACATGTGTGCACTGTTCATACAATGCCACCACCTATAGAGCCACCCTCATCAAGTGTCGGCGAGGGTGAACTTTGCCATCTTCTAAGACTATCAATAGTTGAGGAAGGTGGTGTTATGCAGTTAACTACTATTGCACAAGAAAGGGCGTGGATAGATACTTTCCCCATGGATATCCTTTACCATATGTCTCTTGGGGAAGGTTATGTGTGTGTTACAATTAATTCGTATTATGTGAGGGACAGACTTTTACCTTTTCTAACCAGAAAAATAAGGTCATGAGCATCTCTCTTAGAGACTTTGTGACTTGGCTCAAAGTATGGATTCAAATTGGGTCGTTAAGTCAACTTAATAAAGCTCCTAATACCAACACCATTGGCTGGCCAAAAAGCATATGGTGCCTATGAGCCAATCAAGGGAGGTCATAGAAAGAAAACGACGAGAAAAGAGGCAAAAAAAAGAGGATATAGTAAAAGTGACATAAACAGATTATGATTTGGAAGGATTAACTCTAAAAAAGGCATGTTTATATGGGTTCTCAAAACAATCCGAGGATACCTCCAGCATAATTGGGCTTATGACGCCTCATGACATCACCCACAATGAGTGTATACCCTTGTTTATTACCGTCAAGGATATTGATTGGTTTGCCAAGTTTACTCAAATTAGTATAAGCCATGTCATGGCATACTTAAGGTATAAAATTATATCTACAATTTTTATTAATTGTCAAAAATCTTTTATTTTTTCAGATAAAATAATTGTTTCTTATACATAGTTTTTTTATGGTACCATTGCTTTGTCAAAAAATGCCTCAACAAATGAACCCCATGGTCAGTTCCTATGTGCTAGGCCTAGCTGAAGTTACGATTGAAGTACAAGGAAGCTTTGTGAGTTTTTGGATAAAGGAGGAGTCGGTCAATTTTATTTTACACCATATAATAGTATTGGCCCTTATTTACCTCCAAAAAGATGGAGGTTATATGGTCGGATCCACTTGGCCATGACGTTCGGCCCACTTCAAAATGATGATTCAATTGTAAGTGTAATTTTATTAACTATATTATTTATCATTGCTAATTTATAGCATTTATTTTTTGATTGATTGTATTTTAACTACTTGTATTTGGGCCTTAAATAAGTGTATTTGGGCTTTAAATAAGTAGAAGTTGAACGCAAAAACTCAAGTCACCTTTAATCTATCTCAAGGATTTCCTAAAATTCTCCGACCAAAGGTAAACATTCTACACTATGTATATAAATTAAATTGTAATTAAAAATGCATGATTAATAGCATTTGAACTAATATCTTTACCTCATTTTTAGAGTATACCTTGTCAAGAGAGAAACACAAAATATGACTATTTTGTACATGCGAGATATTATGAATAAGGGACACAAGTTGTGACAAGCCAAGAATTTATACTAATAGGCATACTGGTGAGGCAATTGATAAATGGGGAGACTTTGTACAACAACATATGGTATGTAAATCATACATTTAAAAATCCTTATGTTTTGTTATTCTTGAATTTTGTCATTCTTATATTTTGTTATTTTCATTTCTTGTAAAATATTGTCATATGTCATTAGTGAATTGTAAGGCCAATAATAATGGATTGAATACAGGAAGCCTATCGTGGGCAAAAAGAAATAAATCTAATTATATTTTTGCCAGTGTAAAACATTAAATGATGATTTATTTAGGAAACCAGTGTCTAATTAATCTAAAATAATAAAATTATTAGATGATGATTTTTTTAAAAACTGTCATCTAATACAATACCATCCACACCTCATCTAGTCCATATTAATTAACTATAGTTTAATGTGTACCATATATTATGACTGTGGATATGATGACGATTTGACTAACCATCATCTTATCTTTAAACGACTGTTTGATGCTCCGTCTGTACTATTGATTATCAATAAGAATATAAGTATATTATAGTAGCATAATAAATGATAAGCACCCATTTACAAAATTAAGTCAATTAATTGAAAGATAATTATATGATATTTAAAATAATGAAGATACCTTATATTCTTAATTTCGTTGAAGACGAATAAATATAACTACTAAAAGGAGCTTATAGGACGTATAAATATTTGACATCAATAAATGATATTTCTTCCTCTTAAATCATGTGAAAGCATATAAAATTATAATAAAAATAAATATGCGAAAATTTGACGAACAACTTAAAAAAAAAAGGGGATCAAAATCTATACTTTACAAAAATTTCGGTAAATTCCTTTTTCATTTTTCATTGCATCTTTTTACGAATGATAATCGATATTTTCGTGAAAGTTTGATATTTATGGAAATTTGCATGGAACTTTCATGGAAATTAATAATGCGGGAAATATAATGCAGCACACGACTTTCAAGATCAGTAGCAATAAAATACGGAAATTTTTGCGAAAAGAAATATGATTTTTCAAACCTTGTTTGTAATAAGATGTGAATTCACACCTGATCATTCAAAACTACCAGAACTGGTCCCAAAAGTAAGAAACTACGACGAACGGAGCGTTTAAAAGACACAATTTATGGAGCCAATTAGTTTGAGGATAACTAACAAGATTCAATCTACACAAGTTTTTCTACGGAAGATCCGCTAATGACTAACAGTTGTCGGAGGAAGTTTGTTATGTGAAAACCAAACTCGGAAAGCGAGAGAGATGTCCATGCACGTGGCCATGATCGAGTAAAAGTGAAACGGAACTGTAAAGTTTGGAGCAAAGTCAAAAGATAATAAAGGATAGAGATTATTAATATTGCAGCTTGTTATTAGATTTTGCCAAAGCACCTACCCATATTTGACCGGTAGCAGTTTTAAAAGTATCTTTATGCATAGAAAAACTTTACATTCACCAAAAGAAAGGAAAAGAAAAAAGAAAAGGCACCCAGCCTCTGACACGACTGATATTTCTTGTGAATTCGTGAGTGTGCAGTATGTGAGGAAAATTGCCTACTTTAATTGTCTCGTCCGTGAGTTCTTTCTTTCTTTCTTTTATTTTAATCATGTCCCTGAGTACATGATCAATCCTATTTGTGTCTAGTACCTAGTGCTTTTTGAAAGAGGATTAATTGTTAAAAAAACAACAATGGAACAAGTAACTTTTGTCCTCTTAAATCTTGAACCAAATTTTGTTTGAGTAATGTCATAACAGTGAAATTCTAGATGAAGGGTTTTTTTTTTTATTTTTTATTTTTATTTTAAGATAGCTACCTAGACCAATATAAATGTAGGTTGAGCACGTTTAGGTTCTAGTTAGCACTATTGTTAATGGTTTTCGGAGCACGTTTGGCTCTCTGTATTATATTATTTCAAAATAATTTAATGTCTGACAATATTCATTGATCATATAATTTTATACGATAAGCAAAATTAATGTAATACTTGTTGTGATATCTAATGTTAAAAAATATGTGTATTAGATTGTATTGTAAAATTTAACTTCAAATATTATACTAAGTAATTTTAAATATGTCAAAAGTATATAAGACTAGATTCGGGGTTTGAGATTGAGGTTGTAAGGGACAAGGATTGAAGTCTGAGTTTAGGGTTGGAATCATGGATTATGGAGGAAGTCAAACTATTATTGGGCTTTTGGGGACCATTGGAGGTCAAGGTTTGGGACCAAGGTCTAGGTTGGTGTTTGATGGTAGGAGGAGTTCCGAACCGGAGTTAGGGTTCAAGACCAGCACATGATAGGGGTTTAAGACAAGCACCAAGTTGTAGCCGGGTTAAGGTCTAGGCTTGGGACTCATATCATGTCTAAGATTGAGATTTGGGTTCGATTGTAGGGCCTTGGCCTTACTACTATTCATAGAGGTGTTCACAGAATCTGTAGATCTACCTGTTCCAAATCAATTGGATTGGTTGGGAGGCTCTCTAGATTGGTAATGGATTGATAAATTCTAATATAAAAGTTTTGGATTAGTTTGTAGGTTGAGGATTTTATCATTGATGAAATGTTTGAATTCGAACTATAAAGTAATATTGATGAATAATGTAGACTTCATCAAGTTTTTCTTTTTTCTTTTTTTCTTTTTTTTTTCTTTTTTTGAAGGGAAATCCAAGGATTGAAATATATTGTTGATACGTCCAAATTAAGGCTGACAATTCGTGTTTGCGTGTCGTGCTCGTGCCAACACGTTTACGACATGACACAATTAGGCAAAACACAAACATGATTAATAAACGTGTTTTAAATACAAACATGAACACGATCCGCTTATAACATATATAACATGGCACAACATGATTAAAAAATATTTACTATGTAATTTTTTTATTATATAACTTTTTTTAAACTTTTGACTAACAAAATTTTACAAAATAAATTTTTTTTACAATATAAATTTTTTTTATAATTTTAACTGTAAACCAAAAGGCCTTTATTAGTGTCAAAAATGTAACAATATTTAATTATTGAATATTTTGAAATGTATTTTTTTTCCAATCTTTAAATTTTAAAGAGCCAAGATTGGACAAAGCTATAGAGAGCTTCACTAGCAATGCATTTGAAAGAGAAAAACCAGCAGTGTTTATATAAAGAACAACGAGAGAAAGGCTCTCATTTCCTTTCGATGTGAGACTCTTGGTAGGTGAAAGTTTCAAACCATAAATCCATAATAAATATATTAGAAGCCCTTATTTGACATCAAATATTCATTCAGCAAGGTGTTGGGTTGGTGGCATATACAATGATGTGTACCTCATCAAGTGCACGGTTTGAATCCCTGTACTATAAACGGGTGGGTTGTGATGTGTCGTGTTGACATGTTTACTGCACATTTAATTAATTGTGTTAAAGCATGTTAAACATGCTAGCACGAATCCAGCACGTTTATTTTTGTATTATTTGTGCCAACTCATTTGTAGTCCAATTAATATACGTACGGTCTAAACCTATTTATCTCATGTCGTTCTCGTATCGTGCCATGTTCGAATTTGTCGGCTCTAGTCCAAATGGGTGGCACTAGAAATCCAGCCAAGCATTACACTAGTCCAAGTATTGGAGGACTTGGAAAGCCAAAAGCCTTAGACAGAAAATGTTCCATGTCACCTTAAGTCATGAAACCATCAAATAAGACGTGGAATATGACTAAGGAATGTTCAAGTTAAGTAATAGAGAAATCAACCGATGGTAATAAGATGAAAGGATTAATTATGAATGTTTAATGTTTAAGTTATGTTACCGATCAAGTAGGTCATTAACAAGAAAGGTTAGCTATAGTTGTGCGTCGTTTGAATAAGTCACAAGGCCAACCAATAGAAGAAAAATGATAAAATAGGAATGTTAGAGCACTGCTTAAGTAAGTTTCAAACCTCACCTATGACATGAAGAATATGATTTTCAAATGCTTTGAATATGTTTGAAGTATGCTTGTATTTGTTATGCATAGTGTTTTAAAGTTTAAGTTAAGATTTGCAATGTATTTGTAATTGTTATGTTTATTGATTTAAACATTATGTTATGTCATGTAAAATGTTCACTAAGATTGTAAAATTGGTAATTTAAACTCTTAAATTAAGATAAATAATTGTCGTACTAGCCTCCTTAATGTGAGATTTAAAAGTTATGCTAAAGTATGACCTCGTTATTTGATCATCTTACGTCTTTCATAAGGGAAGCATTATGTTATATAACAATTATAATTTCATGATAGATAATGTTGGAATAAACACTTAAGCCCAAAAGTTTAAGCAAGTTAAGAATGTTGATACAAGTTCATAATTGAACAAAAATAAAATCATGCATTATGATATTGCTTGTATTCTTTTTAAGAAATGGTTTTAAGAAAGATGTTTGATGAGAGATGTTTTACAAAGGAAGTTTTATGAATGATGTTTTATGTTTTGTGAGATATGTTTAAACTTATTTAGCAAAAGCTTATTATAAGTTTCTTCATGCTATAGGTAGTATTACAAGAGACCAATATGACTGGTTGATAGGCTGTGTTGTGGTGAGACAAATATGAAGAATGGGTGATAAATACCACTATAGAATTTTTTCCACTATGTTAAGAAAAACTTTTTAATAGTTGAAAAGTTGTTTTAAAAAGTTTTATAAAAGTAAATGTTTACTCAATAAGTTTTAAAATTGTTTTAAATAATTATAAAGTTATGTTTGTATAATGTTTCAGTTTACACTGTAACAGATGTTGTAATAGTTTCAAGTATGCTTTAAAGAAATAAAATTACTCCATATTTTCTTATTTGCAAGTTAGAATTAAGAATGAGAAATCAAGTTTAAAAAAGTTAAGTAAAGGCTCAAAAAATCAGGTCGTTACAATACGTGTCAAATTGTTACCGAGTTGATAGAAAATTCCCCAACAAATAGTAAACGACTGCAGATTTTTTTTTTTTTTTAGCTAAAACCATAATTAAATGGTACAATTTTTTAATAGTTTTGTTGAAATGTCATGTTATTTTGAATCACATAATCGTAATGTGACCTAATCATTCAGAATTCTGACCCTTTTATAAGAATAAAGCTAAAGGTGCTCCTCCTGCCAATGTGTCAGCTGTGGTTCTCTTTACCTGGCTGCCCACATGGAAGTGCAGTGAGAGTGTGGGATCCACTACTTACTAAATAAAAAATATTAAATAATTTATTTAGTCTTTTAGTTTCTCCCTCTTCAAAAAATTACTCCTCTTTTTTACCCTGTTTCATCTTCTTCATTGTCTTCTTTTCAGATTCTAATCAAACTTCTATATCTAATTCAACTATTTATATTCCTTTTTTTTAAACCGGTGGCTGAGAAGATAGAAAAATCTTGTAGATCTGAATATACAAACCCACCAGTCAAGGTTTTTTTTATTGTGTTTATCTGCCTTCTTTTTTGGTATCTGTTTCGAGTATCTATTTCTTATATTGTTTAGAGCTTCATATTCTCCATTTTTTTTTATTTAAACTCATTATTAATAAAACAAAAACAAAAATTAACAAAACCAGATCAAACCTAAATGATTTTATTAGTTCAAATGGCATGCCAAAATGCAAACCAAACAAGGAACCCATTAAAAATCAAAAAATTAATTTTACCTCTTTAATCATTTCCTCTTTCCTCTTCCCTGTCTGCATACGAAATTTGGTTCCAAAAAAATAAAAAGCCACCCAAGTTTCTCTCTCTCCTCCCTCTTTCTCTCTCCCCTTCTTTCATTCTGTCCACCCTTTCTATCTACATTCATTCCCTATCTCCCTTACATGTACAATTATCAACGGCAACGTTCGTCACTGCCATAGACCGAACTCCAACCGAGATGCCAAACCTTCTAGTAACTCCCCCGACATCAATCATGAAGCGGGTCGCCATTTGGCTTTGGCAATGCCGGTGGTCCTCGGCCATGGCTGACCGAAGGCTTCATCCCTGGATCTTTCTTTTTCTGCCCTCTCACCCCGCCACGCCAAACCTAAAACCCATAGTAGAATCCTCAAGTAATATAAGCGTGTTTTAAAAAGCACCAGATATCAATGGTTCTATTTTTTTCCAAAAATTTTGTTGAGGTTTGGGTGATTCTATTATTATTATTTTTTTTTTCTGCTTTGAGAATGTGCTTCTCATTTACACAAACGAAGAGAGAGAAACAGAGAAGTAGATAGAGAGAAAGATGCATATACGGCTGAAAATAGAGATTTTTTTAAGGAAAATATTAAGAAATATTACTTTTTTTTTAACTAATAGTAGTAAATGTCAGCTTTATAATGTAAATAACTTATCTATTCTATTGTTTAGCAGAAATAATTCTTATTTATATAATAAAATTGATTTATGATGTAAATAAGGTATTTATCTCGTCGTTTTTAATGTAAATATTTTATATTTACATAGTAAATAAGTTATTTATATTTTAAATATGACATTTACTACAAATATTTTTAAGATATAATATTTACTTTAAAAAGTTTCAAAAGTCTGACATTTTTTTTAGTTGTTTAATGTTAGTGGGCCATACGGTTTAAATATCAGTATAAAAAATGTATAATTTTTTTTATTTAGGACCTACATATTATACAAATCAACTGTCCACATCGGCTTACATCAGCTGCACATAGGTGGAGAGAGCACCCTGGTGGCGAGAGTACTTATTCTATGCACCACATATTATATTATGGGTTCGTTTGCTAGTGTTTTTATTTTGGTTTTTGTTTTTGAAAAATCTGTAAAAGAAAATGTTTTGAGAATGTGCCAAGACAGTTTTGAAAATTATGTTTGGTTGTATATAGTGTTATTTAAATGTTAATAATTAGTTTTATATTTTTAATTATTATTAACATAATGAAACGAAGAGAAAATCTAGGTTTCCCCTTCCTCTACTCCAATAAGGACAACGCCAATGATGACCCTATGGTGCCAACTACAGTGAAATGGATGATGGACCCAACCCCACTGGAGATCGACAGCCAGCTCTAGAGATTGGTGGCCCACTTGGCATAGAGTTCGACGGTCAGGAGATCTCGCCATGGGAAGTGCTCTAGAAGATCCCGCTGACGGGCTTCAACAGTTGACAAGCTTCGACAGGTGCGTAGAATCACTAGAAGGATGATGGGGTGTGCTTCGACGACTAACATGCTTTGACGGTTCACAAGATTCGACAATTGACAAACTTCGACTGGTGCGGAGGATCGCTAGAGAGATGATGGGATAGGAGAAGGACAACATTTTGGGTCGGTTGTGTCATCTCCACAGTCAACGCGAGAGTGGGTGTTGTATCACCTAAAATGTTTATTTAAACACGAACGTTTGTAGTATAGAAAGGTTACTTTATCCACAGAAGGTGGGTTTTTGAAAGATTGAAAATTTTCGATTTAAAGTGGAAATGGATTTTTCAAAAAAAACTTAAAAGAAAACAAATATTTTTTAGAATTTTAATATAAGATTTTAAAACATAAAATTAAAATGGTGAAGCTTTGAAAATACTTGTATGTTTCGTAATTGATATAGAATTTTAACTCTAAATAATAACTATCTAAAGTATTTAATTTATTATATCTTTTCTCATTAGTTGCAAGCACTTTTGCTAATTTTGTAAGTTAACCTAAAGCAACAATATAACAAGCTATGATCCAGTCAAGAAAAAGAGCAAAATAATAATCTCTCACAAATAATTTTGTACACTAATTATAAAAATTATAATCAGTACCATTATAATTGTAATTAACATAGTTTTAAAATAAAAAAGATAATAACAAATCAAATTTATTATATTTTAATGGAATAAATTATTGCATTAATTCTAGTAGCATCTCGTCTTATTAATAGTTTAAGAATACATTTTTTCATCCTCAATCGACAATAAATCAAGTATTACCAAGCATTTAGTATGTCAGTTCAGGTCTATAATGCAATAAAAACTCAACTTAATAAAGATGCATGATTTTAATGTTATTAATATTAATTATGCAACGTAATTAAATTATATAAAGAAAATATGATTGAATTGATGCAAAAATTAGACAGCATAACGACATTAACAATAATTATTAAAAACATAGAAAAATATAATTTATTCCATAAAAATATAAACATTACAAAGCAAATATATAGCTAAAAACTATAACAAAATACTATGCATACAAGGTCATCTCTTTATCTCGCCAAATTCTCTACACTAATTTAGGCATTGTTTTATTATTTTTAATAGAGCTGGAGGAGTGTTCTAGTAGTATCTCCTCCGAAAATAGGAGATTGTGCTTGAAACTCAGTAGAGGAAAAGTAAAAGAGGAAAGGGGAGGGGCCACCGATTAACGGGGAAGACACCCTTTTTTATAATTTTTTAAAAACATTATTCAACATTTTTTATTATTTATTTATTTATTTATTATATTTTAATTATTTATTTATTTATTTTTATTTTTTCTTCTCTTTGTTTTTTGCTGCCCTACTAATCAGCATTTAGAGCTGATTTGATTTTTATTTTGTTTTTCTTTTCATTCCGCGTGAAACATTTCCTTATTGTGCTTATTTTACTTCATAATCTGGTGCGACATAATGCACGCACAGAGGCTTCATGGCCTTCAGATTGTTGACTGTAGACTAAAGAAATGGCACTAATTGAGTCAGCGTAGAGTGAAGTAAATGATTTCCTTCAGACTGTTGAATCAGTCGACGTACTCTAATAAGACGATAGTTACAAAACGCCCATGTATTGACGACTGCACATGATCCGAAGCCTCAGCCAAGGTCCCTTAACACGCAAATGACACATGGATGGCCTAGATCGTTTTGGCGGAACGATTAGACGATTTTGCTGCTGCCACATGGCTTTTCTTTCAATTTTGAATTTCTTTTTTGATATACAAACTTAAAATACACTATCAAATATATTAATATTTAAAAAAAAATTACCACTAATTATTTTTTATGGTTTTGATTATTTAGAAAGTAAAAACATATTTAACTCACTGAAACGAATCCAAAAATTAGCAAAAATATTATTAAGCATAAAAACACACTAAAAACTTATTTTTAAACATATTTACATACTAAGACATAAAAATACTAATTAACACAAAAATACTATTAATTAGAGTATTTAACTAGAAATTTTAAGGCAAAATAATAATATCTCATTTTAAGAAATTTGTATTTTCACAGTTTTAATATACCCTCTAATCATCTTATTGCTAGTCCCTAGCAATTAAAGAGATAAAATTTTGAAATGATTTATTGAATATTCATACAATACAAATCATTTAACTTCAATTTGACTTACTTAACTAAATATGCTAACAAGACAAAAATCTTATTTAAACAACTTATATGCTATTCAATAAATCTAAATAAGCTAGACTTAGTACATAATGAGAGAATGAATAATTATGAAGTTTCATCAAAAATTAAAAATAAAATTATTATGATATTTTGATATATTTATAAAAATTAAAAAAACTTTATAATTATGGATAGTACAATGTATAGCTCTATTAAGCTTTCTTCATAACCCTTTCAACATACTTTGGGTTAGTAATTCCCAAACCAGTTGGCCTAAATACTAGGTGTTTAAGTATCCTTTAGAATTTGCTTACTGTTAAAAGGCTATGAAACCAAACTTATACAACTTTATTTATTAATTTATATAATTACACACTCTATTTATTTACACCTCTTTTTCATTTCTTTTTATTTTTTTAATTAGTTAATTAATTTTGAAAATATTACTGCCTTTAATTGTTTATTTTCATAAAACAAAAAGCTCAAATATTCATAGCTTTGACTTACCTTCATAATTAAATATTATAGTGCGTGTGTGAAAACAATAGCTTACAAACACTTTGAAAAATAAACACATAAAAATTTTAAATAACACCAACATTTTAAGCACCTGTAAAGTTAAATAATTCAAAGAATGAAAAAATGATATCACATTAATACAAAATTTAGAAATACAAAAAATAATAACACGTTAATTACTAAGAAACTAACATTTACAAAACACTTTTTATCTTTTTTAAATTTTAAAAATTTTTACAAAACACACAAAATTTGAAGCAAAAACCAAAAAAGTTGAGCAAAAATTGAAAAAATTTGGCATGATTTCGTTCATGCAACAGTAATGCACAACCTTTTCCTCCCATCCTAAATTGTATATTGTCCTCAATGTATAAAAAATTATGAGAGCAGTAAAATATTACCTAAATCAATATAGCTACAGAGATGATTTGAAACAAACTTAACAAACCAAAAATAAAAACTAATAAAACACACATTAATATATTACAAACTGGGTCTTTTAAAGTCAGATTTCTAAGACATTATTTTTTAAATTAAAATCACTTTTCAAATACTTCAAAATACATTTCAAGAGGTCATAAGTATAGAATACTTACTAATCATAATGACTATATTCTCCTTAATCTCAACCATTTTAAATGAATTATTAAGTAATTTAATTTCAAAGCTTTTTAAGGAAAATTAAATTGCAAATTAAAACATACATTTTTATATTGAAAATTTATTTGAAAATCCAAACAAATTGCATTT
>CAMOHE010046999.1:0-23370 GCA_946598075.1 Artocarpus hirsutus
ACGCGTATCTTATCCGATATAGACTCGAATTTGGTTCTGTTTCAAATTTTGGAGACCTTATCTGATAAGGAATGACCCTAGACCCAACCTCTATAAATAGGGAGTGAGTCTAATGAGTTATTCATAGATCAATAAAGACATAGATCAATAGAGAGATTAAGAGTGATACTCTAGTGGTGAGAATCTGAAACTCCCTAAGAGCTCTTGTTCACAAATCACGAACATTAGCTTTGGGTTCTCTCAATTGATTGGAAGGAGAGTCACCTTGAGGAAGAGCTGTACGTGTGAGCTCACACTCACTCCGATCGTGGATAGAGAATAGCAAAGAAGACCAGTTGGTTGAGGCTCTTCTGGAACGTTACTTCTCTACACTGTTTTCGGGAGCTTTTCGACGAGTAAGAGGTTAGTAAGATCAGGTTAATTTATACATATAGCATGTCAAACTTATGTTTTGGAAAATACTCTGATTTAAAATTTTTAAAATTCCGCTGCATATTATTTTTCCAACACCTCCCCCCACCCAGCCCCCTTCCCCCTCGACTTCCCCTCCCCTTAGTCCCCTCCCCCTCGGCCCAGCCCCCCTTGCCCTCAGCCCCACCCACCCCCTCCCCCTCGGCCCCCCTACCTCACCTTCCCCCCACCCACCCCCCTCGTTGTGTATTTAATTATAAATGTGAATATGTTAATATTTGATTATGTTGAATTATGTCAATATATGAAATTGTGCATATGTGAAGCTGACAAGTAATTGTGCAATTTGTGGTGAATATGTCAATATATCAAACATGTGAAATTATGTGAATATGTACAATTTGTGAAATTATATATGTAATTGTAAATATGTGTAAACTTTTGAATATGTGTAATAAGTTAAATTATATGAATATGTGAAAAGTGTCGTTGAGATTGTGCAATTGTGAATATGTTAAGATTTGATTTTGTGAAATTATGTCAATATATGAAATTGTGAATATGTGAAGATGAAAAGTAATTGTGCAATTCATGGTGAATATATCAATATGTCTAACATGTGAAATTATGTGAAATTGTGCAATTCATGATATTAGTATGTGAAGATGTGAATATGTGTAGTTTGTGATTAATATTAGTATGTATATGTTAGTTTTTGAATACGTTGCATAGGTACAATCTCTCATGAAATCAATAGTGACCAGTACGAGAAGGAGTACGAAGGTTGCACTTCATCTGCAACGTAATATAGCAAGGGAAACCATCGTAGTAAGCCACGAAGGCAAACTGATTTTGATCCAAAAGTAGACTTTGAGAGAAGGGCAACATTAATGAAAAAAATTTATCGGATAAGAAAGAAAAGTTTAAGAATTGAAGTGACTTTTGATTCGAAAGGCCAACCGAAAGGTGCACCCAGTCATGAATTAAGCAGTTGGATTGGAGTCCTTAGTCGAGAGCACGTTCCAATATGGACAAAATATTGGAGGTCTAAGAATCTAGATAAAGTAAAAGATGTGATTTGGAGAGAGATATACGAAGCTTTCATAGTTGAGGATTGGTATAAGAAAAAGGGCTTTAAAGGTTTATGGCGAATTAGCAAAGGGGTTCAGATCCAACCTCTACGTTACCTTCGTACAACCATACCTTACCATTCTGGAGGAGGATGTAAATATATATAAACGGCCTCCTGCGATAGCATACTACTACCCTCCATAAACGATGAAGATTGGGAAGCTTTTGTGAGGTATCGACATTCCAATGATTTCCAACAGCTATCATCAAATGCAAGAAAAATAAGAGTAGAAAATGAATACTAGTCTATGGTTGGCCGAGTGGGATATATAGAGCTTGAGCACTCCATGGTACATTACTAATTAACTCAAACTACATATATCAATTATTGCTTCATTACTATGTTACTAACATAGCGTAACACAGTTTGCAAAGACAGGCGTATAATCAACACGGGAGGAGTTGTGGGTAAAATCACGTCAAGGTCTCGATGGCCAGTTTAAGAATCCAAAAGTGGCAGAGATTTCCAACTTGATTGTAAGTCTACTAAACACAAAAAATTAATTTGTATTTTACTACAGGTGGATGAAGGATTGCTTGAATAACATGGTTGTGTTGTTCTTGTACAGGATGAATACACAATGCAACAAAGTCAAGGGAGCTTCCAATCAGTCGACAATGATGACATTTTGACGAGGGCACTAGGGAAACTGAAACATTCAGGACGTGTTCGTGGTCAATCAAAGTATGTGAAGCAGTCTCAATACTTCGACCTCCAACCAGGATCGTCAAAATTGAATTCTCAAATGTTGAAGATGCAGATGGAGATTGCAGAACTCTAAAGTCTTGTGACTGAGCTCATTTCCCAAGGACATGCTAAGTCGACGAATGATAGCATCTCACAATGCAACAGCTTCAAAGCTAGTTGTAACCCTCCCAATACTGTAGCAGAAGCTCCAGAAGCTCCAAAAGTCCAATTGTCACCTCCTCGTCAAGAGCCCGAACAATGTAGGCTCTTCGTTGAGGATATAGTTAATGGTGGGTGTACATTTGTTGCGCTTGGGAAGGTGTAGATGGAGAGCATTCCAACTGATACAGTTCATGGACGACTATTAGGGGAAGAGAATGTGCGTGATAGCATCACTACCATCGGAGTTAGAACAGCTGAGTTGCTTGTTCCAACACTTGAAGCAACAAGAAGCTTCGTTGCATGGCCAAAGAGGTTAGTTGAAGTCATCACATTGACAAAGACGAGTCGAGCACCTAGCCATGTTTCCCAAGATCTAAGAGGAAAGAAACGGCAAAAAAAGAAAAGCTCTCTAAAAGCAAGAGAATCACAACCTAAGGTTCAACAACACCAAGGACAAACCGTTGCTAATGAGCAACTGCCTGCATTTAACTTCGTTTTAGTACCTCAAGAATTTATGTAGTTGGCTCTATATGCACATTCTTTCATGCATGATGCGTCAACCATTCAGTGCCTGATACTGATAAATGCCCTTGGCAATGATTTACCTATCTATGTGGGGTATGAAGACGTTTATGACTTCATCAGCTTTGAAGAAATCAGGGCAAACTGTATCCTTGTATACCTCAGGTGATAACTCTAGCCTTATTTCAATATTTTAAAAATATATATAGAGTTGTAAGGTGTTTTAAAATAATTCACTGTAATATTTTTTATTGTAGTTTTTTGGCGGAATATTGTGAACTTCAAGGCATGGCGCAAAAGTTGGGCTTCATATCTCCGGCCATGGTTTCAAGTGCTACAAGAGACCTATAGAGTGATCATAGAGAGTGTGCCACATCACTCCTCCACCTATTAGCTGAAGCACCGAGGGAGAAATTATTCTTCCTGCCATACAACGTTGGAGAACATTAGATGTTGGGACTTATTTTGCCATGGGAGGACCAAATATATTGGTTTAACCCCCTCAGACACTCACCACGTGAGGATTTTGTATCAGTCACAAGATTGTAAGTATTAATGTTGTCTTATAAAATTAATTATTTTTAGTCTCACATAATTGTATCGTCTATTAATTTATTTATTATTTAAACATGATACATTATTAGGGCGCTTAACGACTGGAAACTTCAAGTGGGAACCGGTGTCACAAACCGACCGAATAGAACGTTATATTCTAAATGTAAGTGTCCAAGACAACAAGGAAATATAGAATGTGGTTTTTTTATTCTACGTTTCATGTGGGATATAATTACAAGTGGTATACAAGCCTTAGGAAAAAAAGATTTTTATATACATATAGATATACATGAAGTTAGATTAGAGTGGGTATAATTTGTAAATAGGTTTGTGCTTTGTAGATAGGTACATGTCATAGTAGATTAACAAAGTGCTCAAAATAGCTCAAATATAAAATGATCTTGTAAATACAATGCAATTTTTAATATACAACAATTATTGTAAGTAATTAGGGCCTTGATGTAATGGATAATACACGAGACTGGCCATCCTATGGGAAATATTATTGGAGAATTTTTTTTTGGAAAAATACCAAATTTCCATGATGGTTTTCATAAAAAACTATGGTGGAATCTTTACTTTCCACGATGGTTTTTACCAAAAACAGTCGTGGAAGCAAGATCTTCCATGACGGTTTTTGGTAAAGACTGTCGTGGAAGCTCCACCTTCCACGACGATTTTCATCAAAAACCGTTGTGGAAGGTGGAACTTCCACGACGATTTTCATCAACAACCATCGTGGAAGGTCTAGCTTCCACCACAGTTTTTGATGAAAATCGTCGTGGAAGCTACACCTTCCACGACGGTTTTTGATGAAAACCGTCGTGGAAGGTGGAGCTTCCACGATGATTTTTGGTGAAAACTGTCATGGAAGGTGAGACCTCCCACCAATCTACAGCGCTAATTATTCTATTACACGATGGTAAAAAACCATCGTGAAAACTCGGTCTTGTTCCACGATAGAAGTTTTCACGATGATTTTTTAACCATCATAGAATTTTTCCACGACGGTTTATAACCGTCATGGAATCCATATTTTGTAGTAGTTCTAAGATCCAGGCCGACCTAGAGAAGTTCTTTATGGAATACCAGGATGTATTTGAGTGGTCTGATGAAGACATACCTAGCATTAACTGTCACCATTGCAACATTTGGCCTGTGCACAAACTGGTCATCTAAAAATCAAGAGCTTTTAACCCAGAGAGATATGTCATTATTAATGAGGAAGTACAAAAGCTATTGAACGCTATATTCATCTAAGAAGTCACGTACCTAGAATGGCTTGTGATCATAGTTCTCATCAAAAAACCCAATAGGAAATGGCAGGTCTGCATCGATTACACTAACCTTTACAAGGCCTGCCCCAAGGACTGCTTTCATCTTCCTCTGATAGACCAGCTTGTGGACGAGACAATCGACATGAGCTACTAAGCTTCATGGACACCTACTTCGGTGACAATTAGATTAGGATGGTCAAGGACGATCAGATCAAGACTACCTTCATCACCAACCAAGGGCTTTCCTACTATGTAGTTATGACTTTTGGATTGAAGAATGCTAGAGCAACCGACCAGCGCCTGGTGAACAAAATGTTTACCTGGTTGATTGACAAGACCATGGAAGTATATGTGGATGACATTTTCATCGAGTTTATCAGATCACATCGTTGATCTCTAAGCAAGCTTTGACATTCTCTAGAGTATAGGATGAAACTCAACTCGGCCAAGTGTGCTTTTGGGGTTGGCTCGAGCAAGTTTCTCAGGTTCATGGTGAACCAAAGAGGGATCGATGTCAACCCAGCCAAAGCTCAGGTAGTGATCGACATGCATTCACCCCGCACTATCAAGGACGTACAAAAGCTGACTGGCATGGTAGCAGCCCTGTCTAGATTTGTGTCCCGATCTACTGACAAGTGCCATCCGTTTTTCAGGTACTCAAAGGGAGGTTTGAGTAGAGCAGGGTGTGCGAAGAAGCCTTTCAAAATCTCAAACTCCTATCCAAACCTTTATCAGGGAGAGATGTTGTATGCCTACTTGCCTTTCATTACCAGCCTAGATGGCTATAAAGCAATCTACACCCTTTGTCCAATACCTAACCATAATTGAGTTGCCTAGCAACCAAGAACAAGTACGTTGGATCCACAATAACTAGGTCTGGTATTCGATGATTAGGGGAAACTTTACTAAAGAGGCTACACTACCCCATGCTTGAAGTGCATAGGACCTGGAGAAGCCTGTTATCTAATAAAGAAATCCGTAAAGGGTTGTGCGGCAACCATGCAGGGGGCAATCATTGGCTCAAAAGTGTCTTTGTTAGGGTTATTATTAGCCAACCATGGACCAAGACTACAAGGAATTTGCACGAAAATTTCTTAAGTGCTAGCAATTTGCTAGGGCAATTGGATTATATGCCGAGCCACTCACCTCAAGGACGTCTGCCTAGCTATTTTCTAAGTGGGCAATTGATCTGATTGGACCAATCCTCGAAGCCCGGTATCAGTTTAAGTATTGTATCATGGGCATAGACTACCTACTAAGTAGGTAAAGGTTGAGCCGTGCACTAGTATGACTGAAGCCAAGTGCACCAACTTCATTTGGAAGAACATCATCTATCAATTTAGAATTTCACATACCATTGTGACCGACAATACCAAGCAATTTGAATTGTCAAGTCTCTCCGTCTATACGAGCATCTTGGGATTAGGAAGGTGTTCTCATCACCTAGCTACCTTCAGAGTAACAGGTAGGTTGAAGTAGTCAATAAGACAATAAAAGACAACCTAAAGAAAAACCTAGAGGACCTTAAGGGTGCGTGGATCGATGAGCGCCCAAAGGTACTGCCTAGACCGCCACAAGGGAAACTCCATTATCCCTCATCTATAGGGCTGAGGCGATTATCCTAGCTGAGGTTGGTCTACCAAGCTTCAGGATTGAACAATATGATGAGCTCCGTAATGTCAAAATCATGATGTCTGAGCTCGATCTACTCGAGGAGAAATAAGACTACGCGATTATCTGTATGGTAGCGTGGAATTAGGTGGTTGCTCAGTACTGTAACAAGCAGGTTCAACTGAGAAACTTTAAAGTTGGTGACTTGGTACTCAAGAAAGTTATAGTCCAATTGCCTGGACTCGTGTCATTCAAACCAAAATGGGACGACCCATACAAGGTGATCAGAATCATTTGGCTAGGCACCTATAAACTCTCTGACATGGAAAGGAATGTGCTTGGCCACCACCCTTGGAACGTCAAACACTTGAAAAGATTCTTTAGTTAAACAAAAAGCCAGAACACCTTTTTTGAACTCTGGCTTTATTCATTTGTAACATGGTCTACTAAGCAGAATCATGATGTAAAAAAGAAATGATAATAAAAGCACTTATTCTAAAGAATTCGTCTAAGCAATTCATGTCACAAGACCATGTTCTTCGAAGAAGGGAGGCCACCTTAACTCCTAGTTTGGGGGACCCAACTACAACTCCTAAAGAGGGGGAGTCATCTCGATTAATTAGATTGGGGGTTGATTGGCACGATACAGACCATGAGAGGACTTGAATCACTAGTCTGCTAGTCCACCATCATATGGACAACCTGGCTAAGAGTTGCCTTGAGAAAACAATGATTCTGGGAACATAACTGTTGACTATTATTAGACGTGTAAAAGTTCAAATAAACTTAAACAAGTCTAAGGGGACCTACAGGGCTAAAACCACTAATTAATTAGTGGATCCTCCCGGCTCTTCTCAACTTAGGAAAAATGAAATCAGCATTTCATTTCTCGAGAAGCTCTCAACTGTTGGGTTTGGTGTCCTAAAAGCTATAATATTGTACATATTGTTAATTAATAAATAAAGTGACATTGATAATTATTTTGGTTTCTTATATGTATTATGAATACATTTATAAACATCAAGAAAATTCTATGATTATTTATGTACCTATAAATTTAGCATATAAGTGCTATATGTTTAAGGATAAAATGTATGGATAATAATCTAAATAGTCTATAATAATTAATTAAAGTTTGGGATCTTTAATTAAATATTACAAGTATGGTCCAACCTTATTTATAATGAAATAGTCATAACCGGGCTATTAATGTGGAGACATTGGATTAGAGGCACTTTATATAATAAGATTAATAGGACTAGACTAGATAAATTATGAATCTCTAATAATCATCCGTTACAAATTGAGTATCCAAAATTATCACTATGATGATTATATATTTGACAGTTTTAATCTTGAGTATTTACTAGATTCCTATTTATCACATTATGTTTTTTCACTTGTATAGTAAGATTTGTCTAAACATAGATCATAATTTCGCATCTTGGAAACAAAAATAATAGATGGCTAGGACTAATATTATACAGATAAGGAATCCATTCTTTCTTTGTGGAAGTCAGAAAAATAGTTCTTTTGAGTGATGATTTAAAGTTTAAACAGTAGAGCACTCATTCATAATTATATTATGAATTCACTGTTCATTAGAGAATTATTGGAACTCAAGCATAAAGATATAATAAGAGAGGTAAATGAAAATTGAATCTAGCTCTTATTATGTACTATTTATGGAGGACTGACTTATATATAATGATTGTATCAATGGACTACTCGCTAATTTTCTTTGAGTAATTTTTACTATAGTCTCAAGAGTTTAGTTTTAGGTTTTTAGAGGAGTAACATTAAAATTAATAAATTTGGTATATTAATTAAAGAGTTTAATTAATTGTCAAATTTATTAGAGCTTGAATTATAGGTACATAGGTCCTCAATGCCATCTTTATAATACTATATTAGATTTAATGCATAGAATGAATTATACATATTTAATTTAGAATTATTGAATTCTGAATTAATTATTTCACACTTAAGATATTAATGTGATATAGAAAAATGTTCTTTGTAACACATAATATAATGTGATAAATGTTGTCGCATTTAACTGAGCATTAATTAATTAATTAATTGATTATATTTAAAATCTATTCTTAAATAAATGAGATTTATTTTTGGATTTCAATATGTATATATATATATAAAACACAAAGGAATTCTTTTACGTTTTTTTAAAATGTTCATGTTAATATACTATATATATACATAGAAAGTGATTTAGCTTTACGTTTAAAAAAAAAGTAAGCTCACGCTTACAATATATATATATATATATATGTATAAGTTATAGAATCATGTTGAAACATGATTCAAATTTTAATAATAAAAAAGGGATAAGAATCATGTAGAGTATATCCCTTCCCCGTATATATGATATGGTGGTTATTTCATATTTAAAATAAATTAAAATTAATTAAAAAATAACTAATTACTCATATAAAAAGATAGAGATAACAGTTATCTCTATAGATCAATTTTTTTCATGTAACTTTCACAGAGAAAAAAATTGAGAGTTCTTCTTTGAAAAAAAAAGTCTACTATCTCATGTGTTGAGTATATAGCAGATTTAGAAAAATGTAAGGTTAAATTCATTCTTACAGTTTGACGCCCACTCGTCTTTCTAGTGGTCTGGAGGCCTAGCTTGGAAGATCATGGTGTCAAAGAGGAAAGCTAGGATACCTTGATAGTCTTCAAAAAGTTGATAAAAATTCTCAAAGCTTTCTATTATTAATTAAAATTATATAGCTATTCTTGATGAACAAAGTTTTTAGAAAATTTTTGTTTGTCAATGATCTATTCCTTCCACTACCTTTTCATATTTTATTCCAATAAATGGCATCAAAGGGGGCTATAGCATATATAATTTTAATTAATATGATTTTATATTGATTGTATCATTTTTTTATGCATGTTTATGGGCACTTTGCATCTTTGTAATTTTTGTTAATATAATGAATGGTTATTTTATGAATGGATTTTTGGTCATTAATTATATATTTCTTTTTGGATTGGAAATTTTATTCTCAGTTTGATTAAATCAAATATCTATAAACCCATAAGAAGGCATAGGCTTTTTGTAATTTTATTATTATTATTATTATTATTATTATTATTATTTCTTTTATATTTCTTTTTCTTTTCTTCACCGGCTACACATGCACTACGTGTTGCCTTGATCAAATGCACCTACCATGTACAACACCAACAATAAGAACCTATGCCTCCTTAATGCACTTCAAGTGCAATCAATTATAAAAAAAAAGGTTGTTTCTGAAAGCTTCCCATGAAAAGCAACTTTTGGTTTTATTATATATATCATTCTACAAAGAGTGCACCAAGTATAGTAAACTACCAACTCACAAAATTCAATTTTTTTCTTCTTTCCTCTGCAACACTTCGCCATGAGCTTGAGTATGACAGCAAACCAACTGTAGCAAAGCTACACTTGGTTGCTACTGTACCGTAGAGGTGGCTTGGCCACAAGCTCCGTTGGACATAGCAGCTAGGCACACTTACTATAGTCCCCATGAAGGAGCAGCGAGGTAGAGCGTCATGCATCTGGCTCTCTGGTGCCATGGGGTTTCAAGGTGGGTGGCCAACAAAAGGCGGCAGCATTCCTCTAGGAAGCAGCTGGTTTAAGCAAACAACTACCGCACGTGGAGAAATTTTTTGGCGAAGAAGATGAAGTCCATTGGAATACTTTTAGTAACCCAAAGGATTGTTGGCCCAATTAAGAACTTGGGCCAATCAAATTTTTAAAAGGTAACCCAACAGATTGTTGTATAGTAAACCACCCAATGGAGACTACAAAATTGGAGTAGGGATTATGTTGTTACAAGAAGAACCCAAAAATTTATTTTATTTTTTTTGGGTTGTAATTTTTTAATTATCTAAAAGGACCTAGTCAAAAATCCATTATTTATTTTCATGCTTTATTTTTATGCGATGATTGTGATAACATGTTCATGCATTATAACATGTCATCTAGGAAAGCGCTCACTTATAGCTATTGTAACATGACATGCATACACATGCATATTATTTCATTATTTTTTTAAAGTTGTTTATAGAATGATTTAATATGTGTTAGAATTAATTTAATGAGATTAAATTATTTGGGTTGGTTTTATAGAATTTTGATTAATTAATCAACCAAATAATGTGATTTTAGTTTTAATAGTTAAAAATTAGTAAAATTCACATTAATTAAAAGTTATCTAATTTTAAATTGTTTAATGTTGGGTAGCTTAGACAATTTATAATAAATGTAAATTTTTAGAAAATCTAGTAATATTTACATGTGAATAGGATGGGATTCTATTAACACAAAATATAACCTAGTAATTAAAAACTGTTTTTATTTACTAGAATTATGAAACATTGGATGTTTCATAAGATAAAACATTAAAATAATGAGTGGGAGAAGGTAATATGACAATATAACTTATGGTCTCCATTATTAGCACAACACCGTGAGATTTAGGTGGCGCCTTGCGACACTTTGATTTCGTCCTCCCTACAGAAGGTGTCCATTTAAATCAATAACAAGATTAGCTTCTAATAGGTAGGATTTTATAATGTATTTCAAAATTGGCCTACCCTACGGTGGCAATTTTGAGTTAAATTGTTAAAATCTGAAATAGTGGGTTACACTCATAAGGATATAATTAATTTGTTAATTATATCTTGACCATAATAAATGGTTATTAACAAATATAGAAAATATGAGATATTTTGAATATATTTATTAATTGAGAATTTCTTATTTCAATTCATAAATAATTTGACCTAACCTACGGTGGCACTTTATTTATTAAAATTGAACAATCATGGAACTAGTAAAATATTTTATATGTTTTTTTCTATATGCATCATGCATCATGTTTACTATTCCAAAATATTTATGATGTTTATGGAACCATTTAATTTATGTCATTTTATTTATTTATTATAGCAACAATGTCTAATCTGATCATCGCTATTCCCTCAAATGAAAAATTAACCAAAGATAATTTTGTCAAGTGGAAGTGTAACATGAATATTGTACTAATTTGCAAAAATTACAAGTTTGTCTTAACGGAGAAATGTCATCCACCGCCTACTGCCAATGCCTCTCGTAATGTATAAAAAGCATATGATCGCTGGATCGAGGCAAACAACAAGGCCTGTTATTTCCTTTTGGCTGGCATGTTTGACGTGCTTAGGAAGAAGCACGAAAGCATGGTGACTACTTATGAGATAATGCAGTCTCTGCGAGATATGTTTGGCAAACCTTCTAAAAAGTCATGCCATGAAGCCGTTAAGGCTGTGATGAATGCCAAAATAAAGGCCGGGGTCTTGGTCAGAGAACATGTTCTCAACATTGTTAACTATCTCTATGAGGCCAAGCGGAATGGGACGGTGATCAATGAAGCCACTCAGGTGGGGATGATTTTGGAAACCCTCTCCCCTTCGTTCCTTTAGTTCAAAAGCAACTAATTCATGAACAAGTTGAAATATAACATGGCCGAGTTGCTTAATGAGCTACAAACCTTTGAGTCTATTTCGAAAGAAATGACTCAAGAAGCTAAGGCAAATGTTGCAGAGGCTCAACCTTCCTCTTTTACTCAAAAGAATAGGAAGAGGAAGATAATTGAAGGAAGTAGTAAGTCTAAAAATGGAGGGCAACCTAAGAAGAGCTCAAAGCAAAATAAGCCCAAAGGAAAATGTTTCCACTATGGTGCAGTTGGGCATTGGAAGAGAAACTACAAATCTTCAGGAGCTCAAAGAAAAGAAGAACAACAGTAAATTAGATTTACTCATTTTAGAAGCTTGTTTAGTTGAAGATGATACTTCACCTTGGATAATTGATTCAGGGGCGACTAACCATGTTTATTCTTCTTTGCAGATGCTTAGTTCTTTAAGGGAGCTTGCCAACGGGAAACAAATGATGAGAGTGGGAAGAGAGAGGTTTTGGCAAGAGTAGTGGGAGTCGTTAAACTTTATTTTAGAGATAAGTTTTTAATTTTGAATAATGTTTATTACATTACTAGTTTTTGTAAAAAATTGATTTCTGTTTCCAAGATGTTTGAACAAATGTTCAATATTTCTTTTAATAATAATTATGTTAATATTTCTAGAAATGGTTTGGATATTTGTTTTACATATTTGAAAAATGGGCTTTACACTTTGAAGCCCAATGAAAAATCATTGATTAATACTAAAATGTTCAAAGTTGAACAACCAAAATCCAAGAAGCAAAAGGTTTCTTCTAATGATGAAACATACCTATGGCACCTTAAATTAGGTCATGTTAACCTTGATAGGATTAATAGACTAGTAAATGATGGTCCTTTAAGAGAACTAAAAGTTAGTTTTCTACTAGTTCGTGAATCTTGTCTTGAAGGTAAAATGACTAAAAGGCCTTTCTTTGTAAAAGACGAAAGGGCCAAGGAACTATTTGAGCTAATACATTCAGACGTCTATAGTCCATTGAATATACAAGCACATGGTGGTTATGAGTGTTTCATCACATTTATTAACGATTATTTGAGGTATGGATACATGTACCTAATGTAAAGGAAATCTAAGACTTTTGAAAAGTTCAAAGAATTCCACAAGGAAGCTGAAAAGCAATTAGGAAGGTTGATGAAGACTCTTCAATCTGATTGAGGAAGGGAATATCTTGATACTAGATTCATGGACTATATGATGGAACATAGTATTCTATCATAACTCACTACACTTGGAACACCACAATAGAATGGTGTTGCAGAGAGTAGAAATCGGACGTTGCTTGATATGGTGAGATCCATGCCTAGCTACTCATCATTACCCACGTCATTTGGGGATATGCACTACAAACTGCAGTATATCTTCTAAACATAGTTCCATCTAAGTCTACTCCCAAAACACCTTTAAAGTTATAGAATAGTTGCAAACCTATTATGCAATATATCCGTGTATGGGGGTGTCCAGCACATGTGTTGAAAGAAAAGACCAGGAAGCTGGAACCATATTCAGAAGTATGCTTGTTTATAAGATATGCAAAGGGAACAAGGGAATGTTTGTTTTATAGTCCACAAGAAAAGAAGGTATTTGTATCGAAAAATGGCACTTTTCTTAAGAATGGTTATATGACAAACTGTAAACCTTGTAGCAAAGTTGTACTTGAAGAGTTACCTTCTGATCAGATTAGACCGCAACTGGCAACCGTTGTTGAAGGACAAAATGAGGAGACCACATCTCCAGATCAGAATGTCATACCACCTCTACGTCGTGGGAGGGTTGTGAGACCACCAGCTCACTACAAGGAAATTAGAGAAGTCCATGTTGCTATCTTTGATAATGGTGAGGATGATCCATTGGCATATTGTCATGCAATGAAAGATTCTAAAAATGAGAAATGGCTAGAGGCTATGAACCTTGAAATGAAGTCCATGTACTCCAATTCAGTCTAGGAACTTGTAGACCTACTTGAAGGGATAAAACTCATAGGGTGCAAGTGTATCTACAAGAAGAAAAGAGGTGGGAGTTGACTATGGGAAAGTTAAGACTTTCAAAGCAAGGCTTGTGGCAAAGGGTTATACCCAAAAGGAGTGATTTGACTATAAGAAACTTTCTCACCTGTAGCTATGCTTAAATCCATTTGGATTCTTTTATCCATTGCTCCATGTCTTGATTATGAGATATGACAAATAGATGTCTTAAATGGCTATCTTCAGGAAAGCATCTATATGGTGCAACCAGAAAGGTTTGTAGTCAAAGGTCAAGAGCAAAAAGTTTGCAAGTTGCAAAGGTCCATCTATGGACTTAAGCAGGCTTCAAGATCTTGAAATTTGTGATTTGATGAGGCGATCAAATCTTATGGTTTTGATCAAAATATTGATGAACCTTGTGTATACAAATACATCAAAGATAAGAAGGTGGTCTTCTTATTTCTTTTTGTAGATGATATCCTACTCATTGGGAATGATATAGGCATATTATCTAGTGTAAAGAAATGGCTTGCCAACCAATTCCAAACGAAAGATTTGGGAGAGACAAATTATACTCTTGGAATCCAAATTATAAGAGATTGTAAGAATAAATTTTTGGCACTGTCTTAGGCATCATACATCGATAAGATGCTTATCGGATTTTTGATGCAAAATTCCAAGAAAGGTAATTTACCTACACGTCATAGAGTTTATCTTCAAAAGAGCAGTGCCCTAAGACACTACAAGAGGAAGAAAACATGAGGCAGGTACCCTATACATTTGCAGTGGGAAGTCTAATGTATGCCATGTTGTGTACCAGACCTGACTTTTGCTATGTAGTGGATATAGTCAGTCAGTATCAATCCAACCTAAGATTAGATCATTGGGTGGCAGTTAAGCACATTCTCAAGTATCTCAAGAGATCGAGAAACTATATGTTGGTATATTCTAATGAGAATTTGATTCCCATTAGATCCACTGATTTTGATTTTCAATTAGACAAAGACACACACAAATCTATGTTTGGATCAATGTTTTACTTTTGGTGGTGGAGCCATAGTTTGGAGAAGCATTAAACAATCATGTATTGTTGATTCGACTATGGAAGCTAAATAGGTGGCTGCTTGTGAAGCAGCTAAAGAAGTAGTTTTGCTCCACAAGTTCTTAAATAATCTAGAAGTCGTTCCAAGCACGGATAAACCACTCATATTGTATTATGATAATAGTGGTGCAGTGGGAAATTCAAGAGAACCTAGAAGCCACAAAAGAAGAAAGCATAAAGAGCAAAAATATCATTTGATCAAAGAGATGGTGCATCGAGACGATGTAGAATTTGTGAAGATAGCGTTGGATAACAACCTTGCCGACCCATTCACCAAGACGTTACTTGTAAAGAGCTTTGAGCGACATTTGGAAGGCTTAGGTCTTAGATACATGTCTCACCTGCTTTAGGGAAAGTGGGAGATTGTTGGGTTTAGTGCCCTAAAAGCTATGACATTGTATATATTGTAAATAAATAAATAAAGCGACATTTATAATTATTTTGGTTGCTTATATGTATTATTAATATATTTATATATATCAAGAAAATTTCATGATTATTTATGTAACTATAAATTTAGCATATAAGTGTTATATGCTTAAGGATAAAATTTATAAATAATAATCTAAATAGTCCGTAATAATTAATTAAAGTTTGAGATCTTTAATTAAATATTACAAGCACGGTCCAATCTCATTTATAATGAAATAGTCTTATCCGGGCTATTAATGTAAAGACATTGGATTAGAGGCACTTTATATGATGATATTATATAGGACTAGACCAAATAAATTATGAATCTCTAATAATCATCTATTACAAATCAAGTATTCAAATTTATCACTATAATGATCATATATTTGACAGTCTTAATCCATAGTATTTATTAGACTTCTATTATGACATTGTGTTTTTGACTTGCAAGGTAAGATTTCTCTAAACACAGATCATAACTTTGCATCTTGGAAACATAATGTAAAAAATGGCTGGGAATAATATTATATAGATAAGGAATCCATTCCTTCTTTATAGAAGTTAGAAAAATAGTTCTCTTAAGTGATGATTCAAAATTTGAATAGTAGAGTGCTCGTTCATAATAAGATGATGCATTAACTATTCATTAGAGAATTATTGAAACTCAAAGATAAAGATATAATAAGAGAGGTAAACGGAGTTGAACCTAGCTCTTATTATGAACTATTTATAAGGGACTGACTTATATGTAATAATTATATTAATGGACCACTTGCTAATTTTCTTTGAGTAATTTTTACTATAATCTCAAGATTTCAGTTTTAGGTTTTTAGTAGAGTAACACTGAAACTAATAACTTTGGCACATTAATTAAAGAGCTTAATTATTTGTCAAATTTATTGGAGCTTGAGTTATAGGCCCATAGGTCCCCAATGCCACCTCTATAACACTATATTGGATTTAATGCACTGAATGAATTATACATATTTAATTTAGAATTATTGAATTTTGAATTAATAATTTCACACTTAAGATATTTATATGATATAGAAAAATATTCTCCGTGACACATAATATAATGTGATAAATGTTATTGTATTTAACTGAACATTAGTTAATTAATTAATTGATTATACTTAAAATCTATTCTTAAATAAATGAGATTTATTTTTGGATTTCTATATATATATATATAAAAGATTTTATTATATATTAATATATATGTATATATATATTACGTAAAGGAATTCATTTATGTTTTTTTTAAACATTCACGTTTATATATTGTATATATATATAGAAAGCGATTCAGCTTTATGTTTATAAAAAAAAAATAAGCTTATGCTTAGGTAGATATATATATAAGTTATAGAATCACGTTGAAACGTGATTCAAATTTTAATAATAAAAAAGGGATAAGAATCATGCAGAGTATATCCATTCCTTATATATCTGATATAGTAGTTATTTCATATTTGAAATAAATTAAAATTAATTGAAAGATAACAAGTTGCTTAGATATAAAAAGATAGGGATAACAATTATCTCTACGGATCAATTTTTTTCACGCAACTTTCACAGAGAGAAAAACTAAGAGTTCTTCTTTGAAAAAAAAATTTGCTATATTATATGTTGAGCACATAGTAGGTTCAGAAAAGTGTGAGGTTAAATTCATTCGTATAGTTTTACACCCACTCGTCTTTCCATCGGTGTGAAGCCTGGCTTGAAAGATCGTGGTGTCAAAGAGGAAAGCTAGGATACCCTGATAGTCTTCAAAAGGTTGGTAAAAATTCATAAAGCTTTCTATTATTAATTAAAATTATATAGCTATTCCCGATAAACAAAGTTTTTAGAAAATTTTTATTTGTCAATGATCTGTTCCTTTCGTTGCCTTTTCATATTTTATTCCAACATCAGCTTGGGAAAAATGGAATCAACATTTCATTTCTCGAGAAGCTCTCAACTTGGGAAAAAATGAAATCAGCATTTAGAAGCTCTCATCTTGGGAAAAAATGAGATTAGCACTTTATTTCGAGAATCTTTTGACTTGGGAATAACAAAATAATTATTTCTTTCCCGAGAAGCATTTAGATTGAAAAATGGAATTAACATTTCATATTCAAGAAATATGTACTTGGAAAATGAAACTAAAAATCACATTTTTGGGGAACAATAAACTTGGAAAATGAAAGAAAAATTTCATTAAAAATAAAAATGAAATTGTCTTTGGGAGGTACAAGTAAATGGGCACCTCCCAAACCCAGATAGGCCTGAGCCCTATCACTAACATCGCCATCGTTGACCTCGCCATTCTCGTCCTTGGCATCCAAATCAACCAATCAACCACTGTCTCTTGGTTGAACTGCTCTGTCTCCTCATCCACCTCTGGTTCAATGATGAGTGACTAGTCAAAGTTGACAGCCCTAGGATGCCTCTCCAAGATGTGTTTGTGCTAATCTATAATCCCAAGGTAGTAGTTGTCCCGGTATTCTACGGACGCCTTGAGCTCCTCGACTGCTTGAGCTAGGTAGCCTGACAACTATTCCTTTAAGAAGCAGTTGTGCTCTTTTTAGGTAGCCTATAGGTTGGCTTGAAGTTGATTGGCCTCGGCCTTGGTCTTGCTCGCCTCTTCTATGGCGGCCCTTGCACCCTCCCCAACATGGGTAGGGGAGGACTTTGCTAGCTAAAGCTTGGCCTCCTTTGACTCGAGTGCCTTCTCTGCCTCATTCTTCTCCAAGGTGGCTTTCTTTGATTTCTGCTTCTCAAAGCCAAGGTCGCGCATGCTGGTCATGTTGGTGTTGGGTTTTGTTAGATTTTGTGATTCAAATAAGTAGCAAAAAATCAAAATTAATTCCCATAAAACCCTTGTAGGATCCATGCAATTTAATTATATTGATAAGAAAGGCATAGAATCTTACTAGGATGACAAAATGGGAAAGATTTCTAGAAGGAAGAGAGCGGGTTCACTCCAGTGACACCCCAACTAGAGCATTTCATATTCAAGATCAGATTCAGACGTTGTTATTTAGAGCAACACCCTTTGCAGGTATCTACATTAATAGACTCTCTCAAAAAATCAAATTGGTGTGCTAGCACCCTTTCCTTACGTCAAATGACTCTCTCTAATTTTTAGGGTTTTAATATTTTTGCCTTTTTGAAAAAGAGAATGTCGTTTCTCATTTTAATTCAGCCAAAAATGCTACAACAGATATATATATTGAATTCGAGAAAGAGTTAGATTTTAACTAAGGTAAACTGTTATTCAAATATAATTCATAGAATATAGACAATTTCAGATTTAATGAACCTAGACATATCTAGTATGGCCATACATTTTTCTTTAGTCTAACTTATCGAAGGACCCATAGATATCTTTCTCATAATAAATGTGGGACAAATTCCTTCTTAATCACTCACATTCCTCACATGATTCACGCTATATCCAATAACAATCTATTCCATCATCCTGTTAAAGATAATATTAGAATGTGTCAAAATATAAAACTTGTCATGTAGGAAACAATGGTGATTTCAGGTCAAAGGACTAGGATAATACTATTGTGATAAGAATCACTTATGACAATTATCCATGTAGTATTCTCATAGTGGCTCGATTCAATACATCATTTCTCAAATATGTATCTATGAGTTGACTTAGTATCTTATACACAGGATTAGTAAAATATAATCATCAGTCAAACTTCATACTAGTCTTCATTCATTATTATCCCAATGATAATGATTGACTAGGGATAATTTAGAATAGAATTCAATTTTTACCTAAGAGTTTTACTATTAAGTCACATACTTGATGACCTTAGGCAAAATTAATTATTCATGGAATTAGATAAAAAACAATAATGAAAATGCCTCTTTATTAATAAAATGCAAATGTAATGAAGTCAATATGTGGTCATTACATAATTGGCGTAGGGCACATCACTAACAATCTGCCACTTGCACTAGGCCCAATCAATATTATATCTAATACCCATTGACCTAGTATGACTCTCATGCTTAGGCTGTGGAAGAGGCTTAGTGAGTGGATCAGCAACATTGTCATTTGTAGGTACTTTGCATTTCTTCACATCTCCTTTCTCAATGATTTCTCGAATAAGATGATAACACCTGAGTATGTGTTTGGATTGCTGATGTGATCTAGGTTCCTTAGCCTATGCTATGGCCCCGTTATTATCACAATATAAGTATACTGGATCTGACATACTAGGAACAACACCCAAACTAGTAATAAACTTTTTGATCCAAACTACTTCCTTAGCTACTTTTGAGGCAGCTATATACTTAGTTTCTGTTGCAGAATCAGTAACGGTGTCTTGCTTTAAACTTCTCTAGCTCACTGCACATCCATTCAAACAGAACACAAAACCTGATTGCGATCGAAAGTCATCCTTGTCGGATTGGAAGTTGGCATCTGTGTAACCACTTACAACAAGCTCATATTCCTTTCCTCCATACAGTAAGAATGCATCCTTAGTTCTTCTCAAATATTTAAGGATATTCTTAACTGTTGTCCAGTGACTTTCACTTGGATCTGATTAGTATCTGCTGGTTATGCTTAAGGCATGTGAGACATTAGGTCAAGTACATAACATTGCATACATGATAGATCCAATGGCAGAAGCATATGGAATCTTATTCATGTGGTCTCATTCATCCTGCATCATCGGATACTGAGTCTTGCTGAGACTAATTCCATGTGACATTGGCAAGAATTCCTCCTTGGAATCTTGCATACTGAACTTACTCAATTCCTTGTCGATGTATGTGCTTTTACTTAGGCCAATAAGCCTCTTAGATCTATCCCTATAGATCTTGATGCCTAGAATGTAGGTAGCTTCACCTAAGTCTTTCATTGAGAAACAATTCCCTAACCATAATTTAACATTTTGTAGAGTAAGGATATCGTTTCCAATGAATAATATGTCATCAACATATAGCACAAGAAAGACTATTGCGCTCCCACTAACCTTTTTGTAAACACAAGGCTTATCTTCATTTTTAATGAAACCAAACTCTTTGATTGCTTCATCAAAACGAAGATTCCAACTCCGAGATGCTTGCTTCAATCCATAAATGGATCTTTGAAGCTTGCAAACGTTTCTAGAATTCTCAGCACTAACAAAACCCTTGTGTTGTGTCATATACACATCCTCAAGTAGGTTTCCATTAAGAAAAGCTGTTTTGACATCCATTTGCAAAATCTCATAATCATAGTATGCAGCTATGACAAGGAGAATCCGAATGGATTTAAGCATAAAAACTGGTGAAAAAGTTTCATCATAGTCTATACCATGTATTTGCTTGAAACGTTTTGCAACCAGTCTTGCCTTAAAGGTATGCATATTACTATCCATGTCTGTTTTCTTTTTAAAAACCCATTTGCACCCAATAGTCTTTAAACCATCAGGTGGATTAATCAAAGTCCATACTTGATTATCGTACATGGATTGCACCTCTAACTTCATGGCTTCTAGCCATTTATCACAATTAAGGCTATTCATGGCCTCTTGGTAGGATGTGGGCTCATTTTGATCCACAATCATCACATCATTATTTTTAGTTAAGAGAAATCCATATTTCTAGGGGCTCTAACGTGTCCTACCTGACCTCCTCGGGCCTTGTGCTACTTGTGTAGGCTCAACAACTACTTATTGATCTAGTTGAGATTCCATTGGTGGTTCAATGCTATTTTATGGTTCTTGAATTTCTTTAAGTTGAACTTTACTCCCACTAGTTCCTTTAGAAATGAATTCTCTTTCTAAAAAGACACCATTCCGAACAACAAACACTTTGTTCTCAGAAGCATTGTAGAAGTAATATCCTTTAGTTTTTTTAGGATATCCCACAAAAAGGCATTTGTCTGATTTGGATGCCAATTTATCTAAAATTTGATGCTTCATATAAGCCTCACATCCCAAAATCTTAAGAAAAGACATACTAGGTGACTTCCTGGTTGACATCTCAAATGGTGTCATTTGAACCGCCTTTGATGGAACTTTGTTTAGTATGAATGCAGTAGTTTTCAGAGCATATTCCCAAAAGGGTTTTGGAAGATCTGACCGACTCATCATAGATCGAACCATACCCAATAAAGTTTGATTTCTCTGTTCGGACACACCATGTAACGCCCGCCTAATTTTATGTAATGGATTATGCTATGACAAATGACGACGTTAAATGTTATATTATGATAAGTGTTATGATATATAATGTGATGGTGCTAACCATTTTATTTTAAGTGTTATGACAGGTGACGCCCGCAAGGAATTGATGTGCTCAAATGTTCATATCATTAATGTTATATGTTTAATTATATTTTTATTGATAATTAAATGTTATGAATGATTTTTGTTTAAGGGCAGATCGACAGGCCAGACCATTCAGTTCGGCAGGCCGAAATGTTTTCCTCAAAACGGCAAGCCGATGGTATATCATCGGTAGGCCGGACTTCAGTGATCGGCAGGCCGATGACAGCTGACAAGCAGTCAGGAGAAATTTCACAAAATTTGTGATGAGGTTGAATTTGTGATAAGAATGATTTATTTTGAATAATTAACATAATTATGGGATGATTTGTTTAATTTTGGTAATTAAACATTTGACTTTTTGAATGATTTGAATTAATGGATAAGTTTTCCCGTTTTACAATTTCAAAATATGGTAATTGTGAGAAAATTGATGACTTAACCCAATTCTCTCCACTCTCCACGCAATTGAGCCCATTTTAGTCAGAAATTTTTTTTGATAATTATGGAGGAGACAAGTAAATTTTTTTACGTTATCTCATTTTCACAAAAACCACCTCTTACTATCATTCTCTCTCTCTCTCGTTTTCTCTCTCATTCTTTCTCTCTTCATCTTCTTCATCTTTCTTCCTCTTCCTCTCAAAATTTTCCCCGTTATTATTTGTTAAATTATTGAAATTTCTTTGGAGTTAATTCAAGGAGTTTTAAGAAGAATTCATTTTAAGGTAAGAGTTTATTTTTTTTAGCATTTCTGAAATTTTTTTCTTTCTTTAAACTGACTGCTATATCTCCATCTAGGAACATCATTTTTCTCTTAATTTTTAGTATGTTATTTATTCATGTGTTATGTGATTCTCCTCCAAATTTCACGTTAATTTGAATTTCCTATATAAAGTTATGAATTTTCTACTCTCCATCACTCACAGTAATTTATTGCTGACTATTTTGTTTTACATATGTATGGTTGCTGTTTTTCATGCAAATGAATGAAGTATTGCACGAAATTTGGTGGACATACTTATATATATGTTAAGTAAAGGGCTGTAAAATATGGTGATGATTTGAATAATATATTAAGAGTTATTGAGACTTTATGAATGCTAGGTATTTAATTTGTTATTACAGTAAATTTGTTGAACTTTTATTGTATAATATTTTTTGTATGATTATATGATTTTATATGGTGATCAGAAATCATGGAGGCACTGTATTATATGTGAATATGATGTCATAATGAATTTTGAGGTCCAAATAAATTTAATTTATTTGTTTGGGAATTATTATTGCATGTAATTCACTGTCCAAAATTCTTTATGGTTATGTTTGGTCTTTGCCTTCCAATGCATGGTTTGAAGTGTTAAGAATTTATTTATGGGTGATTTTTGGATATGCTATAGTTCTGTGTGTATATAATATGTGGTAATTTTTGTGAATTTTTCTATAGTATGAAAATGTGATTTATGGACCAGAATTAAAAATGGGTTCTCTGCCTATTTAATGCTGGCAGATTTCATGTTGAATGTTATGTGATTTATTTAGATTAATAAATGAGGTTTTTATGACTAAAGAAAAATCATGGTGATAAGTATATATGTTATATATGTTCCTGCCAATTTTGGTTCTCAAATTATGTGTGTATGTTAAGTTATTAATTTTTAATGTCATGGAGGTCAGAAATATAAATGTGTTGAAAATGTTGTTTCAATGTTTTATGGTGAATGAAAAATGTATGCATGTATGATGTTTTTATGAAATATGTTAT
>CAMOHE010047000.1:0-20757 GCA_946598075.1 Artocarpus hirsutus
AAAATTAAAATTAATGAATGAACAACTCTACAGTGCATCTGTAAGGTTTATTTTTTATTAGTTATGGTATTTTCTAAATATTTTTTTAAAAATTAAAGGGACAATAAAAAAAGAATTCCCAAGAACATCGACCACAATTGAAAGCAGAACGTGGTTATATTGTGAGTCATGGTTAACTGTTTTTTATAATATTTTTTCATAGACCAGTGACAGGTGGTACGAGGGGCCTCGAAAAGGAAATTAATAATTATAAGAGGGTTAGAGGTTGCATTAAAATTTGGATACCTCAATTACAATCAGCACTACAATGACAGATATACCCTCTACATGTGACGTGTCAAGTTCCAATTGCCTCTTAATTATATGTCGTTTTAACGGTCAGGGCCACCATGTACATGGTCTACTTGTATCTTTTAGATGCATGGATTAGAAAATATATATATATATATATATATATATATATATATAATTTTTTCTGAAATTTTTTTTAAGAACTTCAAAGACCTGTTAGATGTATCTCAAGTATTATTTTTTTTATGGATTAGAAAAAAAAATATTATTTTTTAATTTTTTTCTTATTTTAGATTCTTCAACTACATTTACATTGAGAGTTAATCACTAAAATATACTTCTTAATTTTAAGTTTTTCTCAATTAATTTTTTGATTTCTAAAAACTAAAATAATATTTTTTAAATTTGAAAATTTTATTTAATCTTATCATGAGCACGCTACTAATATAATAGCCTTTATTTTCTTAAAAAAATGATTGGACCACTAACCAGAAGCGGAGGCATATTAGGCCTCCCTGAGCTCCCTTGAATTCTAGGCTCAAAATATTATTTTCATACTTTTTTTTTTTAAATCTTGTCCTTGAGAATTTTTTTAATTAATTTTTTTTACAAAATGTTTTTCAAAAAGCTTCTATTGTCCGTAAATTTTAACCTGAATTCTTTTCCTCGCTCCACTGGCTACTGTTAACTAATTTTGAGGTGCAAACTGTAAAGGAAATTAGTCATGACTCATGAGGGTTAATAATAAAAAGATAATAAGAAGGGGCTTCGATGCAAAGAAAATTAGTTGGGGGGTTTACAATAATTAATATAACAATGGAAAAAAAAATTGGGACCAACATTCCACAGGCCGTTGCCTCAACGCGGTGTTAAATTCTAGGAAAGGAAAGGAAGGGAAACCCGATCATCATAGATTATTTAAAACAGGAGAGAGCCCAAAAGCACACCTGAAATAGAAGACTTTGCTTTTGATTCTTGTACAGTCGCTATTGATTTTGATATTAGGGCAACACAATAGAAGAGATTATATAAACAGTGAAAAAGGGCAAGAAAGAAGAGAGAGAGAGAGAGCAGAAAGATTATTATTCATGGGAAGGCTATTTATTGAGTCGCTAAATGGAACGAAGATCTTCAAGTGCAAGTTTTGCAAGGTTGACTCTGCCTCCCACGACGACATCGTTTCCAAGGACTTTCAGGGTCGCTTTGGCAGAGCCTATCTCTTTAGAAATGTGTACGAGATTTTTCTTTTTCTTTTTTTTTTTTTGAAGAAAATTATTTTCACCATATTTGATTACTGATTTAACAGATTTATCCAAATTTGCCATTTTTTGTAATTAAAGTAGGAATTTGTTTTATGTCCTAGTAATTTGTTGTTGTGAGTGAGTGGATCATTCGAGAATTCTTGACGGCTTTTAGTGGGCCCCACTCCATTCTTCGGATTTTAAGTTGTTGCAGCATGTGGCACAGTACTAATGAGAAGAAATGAACGAAAAAGAGTTGGATGAATAGCAAATTCACTTAATGTTCATCATGTAAGCAATTGGGTTGCCTTAGGATATACATTGTCCAAATTTTGATGATGTTCTAAAAAAAAAAATTGTGTTCTCGTTGATGGGATTTTTTGGATTAGAGTCAATCAACTCAGAACACGTCCATTCATACCCACAACATTGCATTTCTGGGTGTCCTTGTAAGGATATAAGTGAAAAACTGGTGTCATATATATGCTTTAAGTTGATATGAATAACGGTTTGCCGCTCCAATGGTTTCGCTGTCTATTTGTGACTAACGCTGAGTGTGTCCAGGGTAAACATATCGCTTGGGCCAAGCGAAGAGCGGGAACTCATGAGCGGTCTGCATACGGTGAATGACATCTATTGCAGCTCCTGCCAACAGATACTGGGCTGGAGATATGTAAGATTGAACATCCTCTTTAGTTCTTCAGTAGATTGTATTAGCATATTGGTGATGTTTAGATGCAGATTGCATTTATTCTTTTCTATGCAAGAACTTCAATTTTAGCTGAATTAGCGTTTCGTGTTGCGCTGATTTTTGTATTGTTGCAACTTCTTTGATAGTGTTTTATGGTTTTCTGCTGTTCTTTGTTGTTGTACTGCGTGTGTGTTGAAATTGTTGTCTCCACTTGAGCATTAAATCCTAAAACAAAGAACTCTACTCGACGGGTACTTTGCAGGGCATTTGGGAAGTATGGTTAGAACTTAGAACTGATACTTTTGAACTGAAAACTAAATTATGTGAGAGCTTTACACTGTAGCAACCAAAAGTTTTGGTTTAATTGATTTTCCAAACACCCTATTGGTTTTTTGGCAGCGTAGGTGTTGGCTTTTCGTTGTTTGGTAGGTGTTTCCTACAACAGTTCCTCTGTAACTCCCCTATGTGGGGTTAGTGGTATTGAATAAATAAAAATAAACTTAGATCCAATATTATTTAAATCCATTAAACAATGCCCATGTGTCTTTAAACAAAAATAAAAATAAAAATAAAAATAAACATTTAAAATACAAACCATAGTTTTTAGTGTAGCACCAAATATTTAAAATACAGTTATCATCACCATAGTACAATTCACAAATAACTTAACACAGCCATCACGAAAGAAATACGAATCTTACATAATTTAGATGAGTTACAATTAAACAAAGATCTTCCAACATGAAATCAACAGAGTTGTTGCCTATCCCTCGTCAGATAAGTTGCACTGAGTTCCACCTGAGAGATGTAAATATGATAGGGATGAGCATCGACATGAAAATCATTACTCACCTTAAGGTTTTATTCATTACCACATTAAAACTGCATGGTTAGTTAATTTACATCATATACCAGATTATGAGGTTTATTATGATCATATCTCGTGGATACCATAGTTAACCATTACCAAGTTTCACACTTATACATATATACAAATATTACAATTCATCATTATTCCTAGGTATCCATATTAAATAAAGTAACACTCTACTTATCGAAACTTAAATGGGCGAGCTTGGCCACCCTCCAAATATTCCGAGGGTATTCCAGTGAGGGGACATCAAGCCCCGATTCTTCACCAAGTCGATTCCTGTACAGTGTGTTTTGGGACTTTTGACCCAAGAAAGCGTCATCACCTTCCCCTATTTTACCTTTTAGGTAATCGTGCCTAAGGACGTAAGCGTCGCCCCCTTCACGTCTCACCATTTCTCAATGTTCCATCATTATTTATAAAGTCAACTTTCCTAACCATGCTTTCCAACTTATAACAACATATGTTAATTCATTATGTTCCTCGCTAATCAATACAAGGCAAGTCATAGTTTCATATGCGATTCTCATATAATAGCAATTCAACATAGATACATATATCTTATGGTAAAACAACTCTTGTGGTAAAACAATCAATTTTAATTCCATAAAAACCTTAGAAAAGATGAGTAATAGAATCCCTACCTTCCAAGCTTCTCAACAATCTCTTAATCTCGGAAATTTAATTAACGTAAGCTCCACACACCTTTGATCTTAAGGTGTGCATAAGGACAATTAAAACTAAAGCATAACATATAACCACATCCATAAATGAATTAAGTATAAATATATATATTTTAGTTTCTAATAAGATTCATAAATCACTTAGGATGGTTTTGAAAAGGTTGCAAGACATTCAGGGATTAGAAGGTGAATAAAGTTGGGTTCATATCTACAATTAGCACATGGGTTATTGGGTGGTTTACTTAAGGTAGACGGGTGGTATACTGTCATTGGTAGGTTTACTAGTTTCTAACCCGAGAATTGAAAAATTTATAGAAAATAAAATATAACTCCAATTTAAGCTCATGATAGCTCGTTGGAAAGCTTAGAATGTCTACTTTTAAAATATGTAAACCAATTTACAAAATTCATTTTCATTTAATCCCAGAATTTTAAGAAAGCTACCTAATTTAGCATTAATGTGGCAGGATAAGGTTGGTAGAAGTGATGAGTGATAGGTAGGTTTTAAATATTTACTACGCAGACTTAGTAAAAATACTAAAGTGCTATTTTATTCATATGATTTTACGAAAATCATACCCATTAAAATAACGGGTGTTTCAACTCTCCCCTCCTTTAAAAAAATTTGTCCCCGAAATTTCGTACACTGATTACAATGTTAAAACAAATATGGATACTTCTCTCTTATTTCAGATTCAAGTTCCCATGTGGCTTCCTCTACATTATGATGTTGTCACATCACTTTTACCAGAGGAATTTCACGACGACGTAATATTTTTATTTCATGATCCAGTATCTGAACTGGAACTTCTTCATAGGTCGTATCTACTTGAATTAGTATATCTGTCCACATGATCACATGTGAAGGGTCGGATTCATACTTCCTCAACATCGATATATGGAACACATTATGTACATGAGACAATTGTGGTGATAGGTCTAAACGGTATGCCAGTGTTCCAATACGTTCCATAATCTCAAACGGTCCTGTATACCTTGGTGCTAACTTTCCTTTAACAAAAATTGAGACACACCTCGCTTTGGTTTCACCTTCAAGAACACAAAATCTCCAACCATGAACTCTAAAGGCCGTTTCCTCTTATTTGCATAATTCTTCTATCGACTTTGAGCTGTCTAAAGACGGTCACGAATAATTCGGATCTTGTCCGTTGTTTCTCTGATAAACTGGGGCCCAAGTTCAAGACGTTCTTCCTTTTCAGCCTAACATAATGGAGATCTGCAAGGCCTACCATACAAAGCCTCATATGGAGCCATTCCAATACTCGCCTGGTAACTGTTGTTGTATGCGAACTCAACATATGGTAGCTGTGCAGCCCAATTGGTTCCAAAGTCTAGTACATAAACTCGAAGCATATCCTCAAAAATTTGAATGACACGTTCAGATTGTCCATCTGTTTGAGGATGAAAGGCCGTATTGAAATTCAGTCGCGTTCTCAAAGCTTTCTGCAATCCTCTCCAGAACTTTGATGTAAAACGTGTATCCTATCAGAGACTATTGACATGGGTACACCATGCAATGTCACTATCTTCTCCACATACAATTGGCATAATTTTGAGACATTGTAACTAGTTTTGATTGGGATGAAGTTGGCTGTTTTAGTTAAACGATCCACAATTACCCAAACGGCATCATGCCCCACTTGAGTTTTAGGAAATCTGGTAACAAAGTCCATTGTCACATAATCCCAATTCCATTCTGGAATAGATAGACTCCTTAACTCACCTCCAGGCTTTTGATGTTCTGCTTTAACATGTTGACATGTCATGCACTTAGAGACAAAGGTTGCTACATCTCGTTTCATTCCTCGCCACTAGTATTGTCGTTTTAGATCCATATACATTTTAGTGCTTCTAGGATGAATAGCGAACTTTGAACGATGTGCTTCATCTAACACTGCATGTCTGAGATAAGGATCCTTTGGAACAACCAATCTTCCTTTGTAAAGTAGGAACCCTTTCGGCTCAATTTGTCATCTATCTAGTTGTTCACCATTTTGTATTTGTTCCCAGACTATATGTAATCCCTCATCGTACCATTGTCCTTGCTTTATTTGCTGGATTAACGTAGGAGTTGCTATCACATTGAATAGAAAAGCTCTTTCATCATCTTCATAATATTGCAAGTTGAAGTCGGTGATGGTGATGACTCGTCTCCAATCTTCCAATGCTAGACTGGCTATAATTCCGTTGTTCTTACGACTTAGAACATCTGCCACTGCGTTTGCTTTTCCAGGATGGTATTGGATATTAAAGTCGTAATTCACCATATACTTAGTCCATCTCCGTTGCCTTAGGTTAAGGTCATTTTGAGTAAATAAATATTTCAAACTTTGATGATCCGTATAAAGCTCAAACTTTGCGCCATATAGATAACATCTCTAAATCTTGAGTGCAAAAACCATAGCAGCTAACTCAAGATCATGTGTTGGGTAGTTCCTCTCGTGGGGTTTCAACTGACGTGATACGTAGGCAACTACTCGTCCATGCTGCATTAGCACACAACCCAAACCATTTCCCGACGCATCAGTGTATACTGTGTAAGGCTTCTCGTTATTAGGTATGATCAGCACGGGTGCACTAGTGAGTCTTCGCTTCAATTCCTCGAATGCTTCTTCACATTTATCGTCCCACACGAACTTAACATTCATTCTTGTGAGTCTTGTCAATGGAGAAGTAATCTTTGAAAAATTCTCTACGAAGCGTCGATAGTATCCAGCTAATCCGAGGAAACTTTGAATCTCTGACACGTTCTTCGGTCGTTCCCAATTTAGCACCGCTTCAATCTTGGATGGGTCCACTGAGATGCCTTCTTCAGAGACAACGTGTCCAAGGAACTTGACCTTTGTCATCCAAAAGTCACATTTCTCTCTCTTTGCGTAGAGACCGTGTTCTCTCAATGTCTGTAGAGCAATCCTCAAATGCTCAGCATATTCTTCTTCAGTTTTGGAATAGATCAAGATATCATCTATGAAGACAATGATAGATTGATCTAAGTACGGTCGGAAGACACGGTTCATCAAGTCCATGAAAGCTGCTGGTGCATTGGTTAACCCGAAAGGCATGACAAGAAACTTAAAGTGACCGTAGCAAGTCCGAAAAGCCGTCTTTGGAATGTTCTCCTCTCTTATCTTCAGTTGGTGATATCCGGATCGTAAGTCAATCTTTGAGAAGTAGCGAGATCCTCCTAACTGATCGAACAACTCGTCAATTCGAGGTAGAGGTTATTTGTTCTTGATAGTCAGTCGATTAAGCTGGCGATAATCGACACAGAGCCTCAACGATCCGTCATGTTTCTTCACAAAACAGCACTGGAGCTCCTCAAGGTGATGTACTCGGTCGAATAAATCCTTTTTCCAATAATTCGTCTAACTGTTTTCTTAATTCCATCTTCTCAGCAGGTGCCATTCGATATGGAGCAATGGAAAAGTCAATGACAAACTTGATTTCTCTATCAGGCGGAAGTCTTGGCAATTCATCTAGAAAAACATCTAAAAATTCGTCCACCATAGAAGCGTGAGAGGATGGGTCGCTGCTCTTTAGTTCTCCCTTCGAAGCAAAGATTGTCCCTAGATTGGTGAAATTCCTTCGTCTTCCAATACAAGCCTTAAGCACCGGGGCTGGTGTCACTGTTCCTGTCTTTACCTGAAATTCGATGACTTGTCCATTCTTGATGAACAAAGAGACACGTTTCCTATGACAATCTACTATTGCCTGATATTTGGTTAGTCAATCCATTCCTAGGATTACCTCAAACTTTGTCATAGTTATTACGTATAGATCAGCTGATAGTTTATGTTCTCCTATAATAAGGCACACTGATTTACAAATTATGGATACTTCAGCTATCCCGTCCATTGGTGTTCTAAGGGTTAGTGGCGAACTACATGTTTTTGTTTCTAGTTGTAGTACGGAAGCAAATAACATCGATATAAATAAATGAGTGGAACCAGTATCAAACAATACATGAGCCCAATAATGAGACACGTGAATCATACCGTTTACAACGGAGTGATCAGCCTGCTTTGCTTGTCCAGCTGTAGTCGTAATTGCATAAGCTTGTGCTGGTACTTTCCCCTTATCACTCTTTCATCGGTTTCCTTGGCTACTACTAGTCTTATTATTATATCTTCCAAGAAAATGTGGCCCTTGATTCACTGATCCTTGTGGTGTCAATTGAAAATTCTGATTAGCATAGAAATTTGAGCCCTATGGCCGCTGTTGGTAGTTGTACTGGGGTTGGAACCCTCGAGATTGAGTTACTGAGACTTTGAAAGCTGGAATGTTTTGCTGAGGTGCTCCCCGGTTTTGACTCCCTCCCCAAACAGTGGAGCCAAAATGACTTCCTTGTGGCCTTGGTGCTTGGATCGATTGTGCAGGGCGGTTATGATAGTTCCTCCTCAGATGTCCCACTTGTCTGCAGTTATGATAAGTATATGACTGAAAACGACCACTACCAGAAGATCCACCACCAACAGTCACTCCACTATGCTGAGTGACTTCTCCTTGGGACTTCTCCTTCTTGTCTATCTTCCTTTGACGCCCACCATAGCCCTTATACTCTTCATAAGAATTATTTAGTTCTGTCTCTGCCCGTTGTGCTGCGGCTACAAGCTCAAGAAAGTCTGTAGATGTAACAACAACTATCATTTGTCTAATTTTCGATCTTAGGTTATTTCTAAATTTTTCGCATCTCGCCATTGGATCCGATACAGCTCTGGGATTGTAGCGAGACAATTCTATGAATCGAGCATGATATTTAGCAACCATAGTATCTCCTTGCACCAGGTTTTCGAATTCTCGCATCATTGTTTGCCTATGGCTCTGAGGAATATAAGTGTTGCGAAATATGGTTTCGAACTACTCCTATGTGAGGTTCGGCACATCATAGTCGTCTTTCTGAAGATCCCACCACTCTTTAGCTTTACCCTCAAATATGTATGTTGAAAAGCCAACCCAATACTCCTATGGAATCCTCAAGGTATCCAACTTTTTTTTAACCGCCTTTAGCCATTGTTCTGCAATGACAGGATTGGGTTCTCTACTAAATGCAGTAGGTTTTTGCTTCATAAACTCCTTTAGTAGGGACAAATGTTGTTGTTCAGGATCACGAGCTTCCATAGGTCTTTGCACATTTTGCAAAGCTTGAAGAATTTGTCCAAGATTATTCACTTCCGGTGTAGCTAGCGGGGTTTGTGCTGCCTGTCGTGGTTGCTCATCTTCCTGAGCTTGTTCCATCGGTTCAGGTTGTTCAACTTACTGAACATGTTCGACCAGTTGTGAATGTTCAGATGATTGCACTTGACGTCTTGGCGGTATAGTTTCTACTGTCTGCGTAAATTTGACCAGGATTAGTACCCAATGATGATGACATTAACACTTAACTTTAAAATCATTCCAAAAGATTAATTTTTAAGGTGGTGCTACACCTCCTAGGTTAACCGAACTTAGACTCTGATACCAAAATTTCTGTAGCGCCCCTATGTGGGGGTTAGTAGTATTGAATAAATAAAAATAAATTTAGATCTAATATTATTTAAATCCATTAAACAATGCCCATGGGTCTTTAAATAAAAATAAAAATAAAAATAAACATTTAAAATACAAACCACAGTTTTTAGTGTAGCATCAAATATTTAAAATACAGTCATCATCACCATAGTACAATTCCCAAATAACTTAACACAACCATCATAAAAGAAATACGAATCTTACATAATCTAGACGAGTTACAATTAAACAAAGATCTTCTAACACGAAATCAACAGAGTTGTTGCCTATTCCTCGTCAGATAAGTTGCACTGAGTTCCACCTAAGAGATGTAAATATGATAGGGATGAGCATTAACATGCCCAGTAGGGAAAATTATTACTCACCTTAAGGTTTTATTCATTACCACATTAAAACTGCATGGTTAGTTAATTTACATCATATACCAGATTATGAGGTTTATTCTGATAATTTCTCGTGAATATTATAGTTAACCATTACCAAGTTTTATACTTATACATATATACAAATATTACAATTCATCATTATTCCTAGGTATTCACATTAAATAAAGTAACACTCCACTTATTGAAACCCAAATGGGCGAGCTTGACCACTCTCTAAACATTCCGAGGGTATTCCGGTGAGAGGACATCAAGCCCCGAGTCTTCACCAAGTCGATTCCTGTACAGTGTGTTCTAGGACTTTCGACTCAAGGAAGCGTCATCATCTTCCTCCTATTTTACCTTTTAGGGTAATCATGCCCAAGGACGTAACCGCCGTCCTCTTCACGTCTTACCATTTCTCAATGTTCCATCATTATTTATAGAGTCAATTTTCCTAACCATGCTTTCCAACTTATAACAACATATGTTAATTCTTTATGTTCCTCGCTAATCAATACAGGGCGAGTCATAATTTCATATGTGATTCTCATATAATAGTAGTTCAACATAGATACATATATCTTGTGGTAAAACAACTCTTGTGGTAAAACAATCAATTTTAATTTCATAAAAACCTTACAAAAGATGAGTAATAGAATTCCTACCTTCCAAACTTCTCAACAATCTCTTAATCTCGGAAATTTAATTAACGTAAGCTCCACACACCCTTGATCCTAAGGTGTGCATAAGGACAATTAAAACTAAAGCATAACATATAACCACATCCATAAATAAATTAAGTGTAAATCTATATATTTTAGTTTCTAATAAGATTCACAAATCACTTAGGATGGTTTTGGAAAGGTTGCAAGACATTCAGGGATTAGAAGGTGAACAAAGTTGGGTTCACTATCTATAATTAGCACATGGGTTATTGGGTGGTTTACTTAAGGTAGACGGATGGTATACTGCCACTGGTAGGTTTACTAGTTTCTAACCCGAGAATTGAAAAATTTATAGAAAATAAAATATAACTTCGATTTAGGCTCATGATAGCTCGTTAGAAAGCTTAAAATGTCTATTTATGTAAACCAATTTACAAAATTCATTTTCATCTAATCCCAAAATTTCAAGAAAGAACTACTTAATTGAGCATTAATGTAGCGGGACAAGGTTGGTAGAAGTGATGAGTGATAGGTAGGTTTTAAATATTTACTACGGAGACTTGGTAAAAATACTAAAGTGCTATTTTATTCATATGATTTTACAAAAATCATACCCGTTAAAATAACGGGTGTTTCATCCTCTTACCTTGTATTTAGTGTTTTAAATAGGACAAATAGTCTGTAGTGTGAGTTGTCTATGTCTTTGTTCATTTGGTTTCAATCTGATTGGATAGAGAAATTGTTTGGTGTAGAGATACATTATCGTAATGGAAAAAAGTCTGTTAACTCGGGAAGAGATGGCTATCTAAGGCGAGGAAGCCATTATTTTAAAATGTATACAATCAGGAGTCCATAATACATCTGAAGTATTAACAAAACTGAGAAACTAGCTGCTGAAGTACCTGCTTCCATGTTTGGCGTGGGAAAACAGGGAGGGGATGACATTTTGCTTTCTCGTCTTTCGAAAATCCTGTCCTCGAAACCTGGTTTCTTCTTTCTCAATCTTTTTCTGGTTGGAACAAGCAGCCACATTTGTTCTTTTGTTAGTTTTCTACTTACTGCCAGGGGGGGTTCAAACTTCTATGGTTTTAAGGTTTCTCACTCACTTTTATAGTCTCATCGTGAGGATCTTTCTTCAACTAACGATTTCCTTGTGATCTTTACTTTAGGAGAAGGCTTATGAACCAAGCCAAAAGTATAAAGAAGGAATGTTCATTCTTGAGAAGGAACGGATATTAAAGGAGGGTTGGTGACGGTCCACGTGAAGCATGTGGGAAGAGGAGCTGTACCATAGCCATTTTTCATCAATTCTGTATATGCAAACGTAGATTATGCAAGGAGACAATATGACAATTTTGTTTGTTTTCTTGCTTTGCATTTTTAAGGATTTATCATTGACTGCAACTGCGTTGTGGAATTACTGAAATTGTATGCCATCATTTGGTAATTATCCTTTTTTTTTTTCTTGTCCTTTTTTCTTTGTTCTAAAGGAAATTTTTTTGCCCTCAAAGAAAGGAAGAAAAAGAAAAAAAAAAAAAAAAAAAAGAAGAAAAGAAGAAGAAGGAAGATTGAGGGTAACCTAAATACAAGGAAATGTGAGATTGTAGAACTGCAGATTCTAATCATAATGAGGAAATTTATGGCCATGTTTTATTTTGGAAACATAGTTAGAATTATATAGTTGAAACTAAAATACTGTAGTATATGAAAGCTTAAGTTTTACGCTATATTAGTTAGAACTAATAAGTTCTAACGACGTTATCAAATATAGCCATCATTTATAGGCCAATTGAGAAATGAGTTGGAATTAAAAACATAATAGCATGTGAGAGAAAGTAATGTTGAAAAAGCAAATTAAACATTGTTGAACTAAAGACGTTGCAATTGCGGTTCCAACCAAGGCTATCAAACAGCCAATCAGGTTTGATTATGCTTATGTTTTCTTCCCTAATGAATTTTCATATAATCAATGAATCAATGTCAAGCAAAGCAGAAGAACAAGTTTGATTGATAAGGTGTCCTTATTAAAATGGGAAAATATGGCTCCTGGAGAAAGTGGACCACCCTATTGCAGTCTCCCACAGTTTTTTAGTTTGGTGAAGAATAGATTGCCAACACGTGTTGGATAAGAATCAAAGCGACCACTCACCACATGTTTTGAGAATAGAAATTTTTGAAATGGCTAATATGCAGCGCAATTCATAGTTGAGGGCATTTTGTATCTACGTGTTTGATTGCTTATGTTCTAAAATATTTATGGAGGGAGGAGAACAAGTCAGTTACGCCCATTTCATCGGTCTCTTCAATGCATCTCTAAGATTGGACTACAGCAAGGAAGGACATGAATTGTGGGACCCAAATGACCATCTTTTTGCCCTTTTTTGCCCTTTCAATGTCAACTTATTTTGTCCCACATTTTCCTGGAGACAGTTTAAGTGGCCACGGCTCACGGGGTCGCTTTGCGTGCCGGAAAGACGGGACACTGCCGTGACATGGCGCGAGCTAATTGGTCAGCCTGCAGAAACTTCTTCCTTTCTTTCCTTCGGTTGAAAACGTTATTCCACCTTTAGTAACTAGTAAGGTTGGACGGACCATGGATTCGTTAGTAACGTTTCCACTATTTTATAACGAGAATGGCAATCTTTTAATAATAATAATAATAATAATAATAATAATAATAGAGTTTTGGTGGTGGCCTACAAAAAGTAATCTATTACTTCTGCATCACCGGATTTTTATAAACGGCTCTTAAAATAATTCTAATTCTAATGTAATATAATAGTCTAGAGTTCGTAAAATTCTAGTAGATTATCATAATTCTTCTTCTTCTTCTTATTCTTCTTCTGTTTTTAAGTAATTAGTTGCATTCCTCAACAAAATAAGAAGCAAAAGAACCTATGTAGCAAATAAATTTAGTACTATAAAAGGAAAGAAAATTAAGAGTGCTCAAGACAAAGTTGTCATGTAACATGAACATTTAACTATGCGTCACTATATTTTCAGTATCGTACCACACTTAGAAAACAATCAGACACTTACATATGATCTGCTGAATACCAGAATTAAAGAGAGGTGAAAAAAAAAAAAATCAGAGTAAAACTGACAAAACCATACCTGACTGACTGACAAGAACAAACAAATACGCTGGATATTACAGCAGAGAAAGATAGGAAAAGAGGAAATGAAAACACTTCTTTTTTTTTTGTATCGCTCTCTTTATCTCTCTCTCTCACCAGAGATGCATGATACAACAGTTCTGTGCATACTCCGCAATCTTGTTATACATCTCAAACGAAAATTTGAAGAGAGGAAACCTATACGAAACTCAATCTCAATCTCAAACCTTTCAGCGAAATTGGTTTTGTGAATTGATCTCTGTAATAACTTCTTCAAAACAAGAGAACCAATTAGCTCTAGTCATCTAGTCACACAAAATATAGTATTTCGACATCCCGCCTGCTAAGCGAATACCCTTCCATCTACAATATAGCCTTTGGACACCCATCTCGTAAACTTCCTAGGCAGCAATTCCTGAACCATGTACTAATGAAAAAGCATTGTCACTAAAAATATTACAAGGTCAAAATTCAAAACTAATGAATGACTTTAAAGACAGGATACGCGTGTGTGTGTGTCTACATATGTTTGTATATGTAACCACTAGACGGCTGATCTTGATGTGCGGTACAAGTTTTATTGGCCAGGAGAAACCAGTATGGCTACATGACTTTGCTAGTAATGGCTAACAAATTAAACCTGCAAATTTTAATTGCATTAACAAACCCCACCTAACAAAACCAATCCCACAAACCAAATGGCTTATTTCTAAGGTTTAAATGTTCATGTGCCCAACATTGAGGGAACTAAACAAAGTCAATGTGATTCACGTTTGCAGTAATAATTTTGGTGTTGAACACAGACTACTCAATTATCATGTCCCACGTACAAAGACAAAGCAGTTGCAGTTATAATAATGTCACGAAATTTTTAGACCTAAATTTGGATCCCTCATCCATTTAGTACTCTAAAATGCTGATTATACTTGGATAGTACATACTAATATATAGCATTTAAGCAAATTTATGAACAATAAAAGAAAGAAAAACAATATGAGAACGTACCTCTACTAGATTGTCTAGCAGCAACACCATAACCACCAATGTAACCAGAATTTCTGTTCGTGACCTCTAAAGCTCCATTTCCAAGCCCAAATCCAAATGAGCCAGACCCATCCAACTCTGGTTGTGAAGATTTCCAAGTGGAATCCCCATAAAGGGAACTACCATCATAAATATCTGCATGAGCCCCATCATAACCACCATTTGCACCATACGATGATCCTGGTGCAACGCTTCCACCATTTCTCCCATAGCCTAAACCTCCAGATTGAAAACCGACATCTCCTCCACCATAACTGAGACTGGCAGTATTATAGGTTGAACCAGCACCTCCGCCTTGACTTGTATTAGGCGAGGAGCCCCAAAGTGCTCCAATACTGCCCAATGAACCCATTCCTCGGTTGCCACCTGCAGAACCTATAAAAGTATTTGAATTCGCAGAGTTTGTAGGATAGTTAGTATTTCCATTCCCCCAAAAATTCCGACCTGTTGTACTTAGGGTAGAGCTATTTCCTTCATTGCCCCCACCATAGGCAGGGATGCCACCAAACCTGTTTGAGCTGCCACTATATGAGGGGCTCAATCCCCGTCCATAGTTGAGGTTAGAACTGAGGTTCGCGTTAACATCATAGCTTGGACTCAACCCTGTCTCAAAATTCATACCCATCCCGTAACCAGGACCAAAGGCAGAGAATCCATTCCGACCAAGTGTAAGTGGACTAAGTCTACCATACCCTCCAACGAAGTTGAGATTATAACCTTGAGAATAACCATTAAGGAAGCTACTAACTCTACCCAGACCATGGTTATATCCACCTAACTGGCCCCGACTTGGCCCAGGGGATAATTCCTTAGGAACAGCCCGCTTAACCTCAACCATCTTACCATTCAGCTCATGGAAGGTTTTGTACAATACTTTATCTACTGCATCCTCTGAATCATACGTGATAAACCCGAAACCTCTAGGCCTTTGTGTATTATGGTCATACATGACAACAACATCTGTAATTGTCCCAAATTGGTCAAAATACTTCTTAAAGTCACTCTCAGTTACTGTCGATGCTAAACCTCCTACAAATATCTTCTTTGTGCGAGCAGGTCCAGGTGACCCATGAATACTGCTGTTATTTCTGCTGAGAATGTTCTGATCATCCCTAGGAACTGCCTTTTTGGCTTCAACCTACAAATGAAAAGCTAGTTAGATGAATTTTGGACTAGACTGCAAAAAGAAAAAGAGACCAGAGAGTTCTGAAAGGTTAAAAAAATAAAACGCAAACAGAAACTAAAAATATCAAAAGAATTGGATGTTTGACAACATAATATTGGTGTCTTAATTATATACACGCGATATGTATCATACATAGGCTCATTATGCACTTAGACAGTATCAGAGAAGAGTACAGAAGTATAACATGTGAATAGACTTGACTTTCTAGATTTAACTTTCTATTATCCATTTGCCTGCCAAAGAAGCTTGGTGATATAACTATGGAGCTAGACACAAAAAATAAAAAATAAAAAATAAAAAAAGTTTCCAGTAGGGATCCTCCAAAATGTAGTAAGATGTCTATTTATGCAAGCACCTTTGAAAATGTGTATACAGCTTATAAACAAAATATTTGTCCCTGCTCAAGATCATTTGCATTTTTTCACTGAATTTTCTACAGATTTAATTTTGTGTTAATGATTTAGCCAATGCCAAATAACGTCAAATGCTCACTTTAAAAGACTATTGACTTCCCATAGAACGCATCTAGTACCCGTTGGCCCAAATGATTAACGCAGCAATGAATCAAGTAAATGCGTTAAATTTTTGCCCCCACAACCAACTAACCAATTTGCTTTGATTCACTGAAATGCCTGGACTTTTGCTTTCTTTCATGTGTCTGTACACGATTACAATCTGAACGTATGAGATTCAAAAAGTCTTACAAAATGTCAACACATTTGTGCTCAAAAGCATCAAACTAAACATTGGCAGTTCATTTTCACCTACATACTAAATACACACAGCCAATTATATATGCAAACTAATGACACATTGTAGCTAATTATTAGTGTATCGAGATTTAAGATGTTGATGAGAGATGAATACATGATTCAAAGCTAGATAACTCACAATTCTACCATCTATGACATGCTTCTCTGTAACAACTCTCTCTGCAACAGCAGGATCAGCAAAAACTATAAAACCAAATCCACGGGCACGGCCCGTGGCTCGATCCTTCATTATCACCGCCTCCATCACGTCTCCGAAAGACTGGAAATACTCCCTAAGACGGTCTTCAGTTGTGTCCCAAGATATTCCGCCTATGAAAAGCTTGCCAGGCTCCATTTCCATTCTGCTCAAGATTTCCATTAAAAAATAAATATATAATTATCATCGTCAACCAAAGGTTAATTGAAATTTTTTGATGACAAGAATATCAACTCTGCTTTCATCAACGGACAAGAACAAATCAAAATAACAAAGCACACACCGGATCTAATCAGCAACACATAATTGGATAAGAACTACGTATGAAAACATAATCTAAAACATGTTTCGAATTCTCCGAGGAATATAGAATTCAACGATGTGCCCGAGAAAACCAACATACAACAAAATCTAGTAATGCGGATTGAAACAAATAACACTCTAAAAATAGACAATTCACAAGGAAGCCGAAATTCTCAAGCTGTTATATATCAAAATGGGTATCCTTGGATTCAATCCCAGGATTACCGATCGACCCGCAATCCCAGAATTCCTATAAAACAAGGAAAAAGGAATCACAATTCATCATGGGATTGGCTAAAAAGATCCGGGACCCAGAAACGTTTTTTTTTAATTTTATATTTTTTGTTTTCATCTCAGGTGCTTATGAAAAAAAAAAAAAACGTTTCTTTTTTCTTTGGTATTAAACCTTACCAAATGAAGAGAACCCAGAAGGGAAATTATGAGAATCTAAGATCCGAGAGGAGGCATAACAGGATTAGAGGGCGAGAGACCCTTTTTTTTTTTTTTTTTGCTCTCTCTTTCTTTTCTTTGTTGTTGTTGTTGTTCTTCTTCTTCTTCTTAATCACTGTTGCTTCAATTATATATATATATGCAATATATGTGTATGTGTGATGAAACGGAAGCTGTGTATTAAACGGAGAGGACAAGATGTGTTTTGAGAAAAGGAATTTGTATCTGAAATGGGCATTTATATATTAATATATTATATATATATATATATGCATATGTATATATATTTGGAGTGAGAGAAAAAAAGAGAGAGAAGCTTGGCTATCTATCCTCTCGTGTAAGAAAGTTACAAAAAGAGAGACGATGGAAGATGGTGACTTCCCAAGTTTTTGAATCAAATAAAAGAAATGGAAAAAAAAATACGACATTGAACCTTACTATTTTTGTTAAGCGTTTATACTTCAACTATTTTCATATTCTAACCCTTATTTTGTGTTTTTTGTGGTTATGACCCTTTTTCTTAGAAATCCTCTAAATTGATTATGATTTTTAATTATGATTTTTTTATTGTTCACGCAAAAAAACTGGTTATGGCCCTTTTTTCTTAGAAATCCTCTAAATTGATTATGATTTTTAATTATGATTTTTTTATTGTTCACGCAAAAAACGGGCATAAAATTGACTATTGAGCTTCGTTTATAAACTTCATATTTACTTTATTATGATTTTGACGTTGGTATTGGAAATATTTTTTATGATTTGTGTGTTAATATTTACTATTTAGCATGTTTAGAAGTCACATTATTATTATTTTCATTATTTTGTGGGAAGCAAACATTTTCATTATAAGGTAAAAACTAACTCATAAAGTGATAGGAAGCATTTATCTTGAGAGTTAAAAATAATAATTGACATGTTTGGTTAGTATATGTGTAATGACTAAGGGAAAGTCCTTAACAAAATCTAATATTTAATTGGATTTAATTAATAAATTTACCTTTATAAATTGTATTTTTTGTAAAAATTATGATAATATATAATAAATAATGTTAGTAGGAAGTTTTATTGTAAATTTAATGCAATGTTAGATATTACTAAATACAAATTTCGTGAGCTTAATTGCTCAAAAATTTATAAATAATATCCATAAAATGAATTTTATATCACAATTAATTATAGAATTATAATATTAATAAATGGGTAATTAAGGTATAAATAAAATAGAAAAGACTGCCAAAACCCTAAAACAGTGTCAAAAAGGGATTGATGTAGTATAAGTATACTGCTAAGTGAAAATACAAATATAGAAAATGCTATGTTTGGATTCCAAAAGTAAACCAAAGACAAAGTACGATATCTTATACAGTCTACGAATACATTTTTCATTGGTTTTACTACAACAGTATAAGAAAAATACTATATAGTGAAAAATTACACTGTATAAAGTTTTAGGGCTCACCAAGTGGGCACTCAATGAATTGGGATTGGGCCACCATGGCATGAGATGTGGCCCAATCATGTTTACCTACCAATAACCCACTTGATTACCATGATGAGTCATCACTCAAAACCAAATGAGATAAGCTTTGTTAAAAGCTTAAACAAACCAAAATTTTTTCATTTCTTCTTTCCCCATCCCACGGCAGCCATAGAAGCCATTCTTCAAAACTTTTTCAACTTTAAATCATTGCAAATCAACCCCAACTTAGTTTCAAGAAGTAAAGTTAAATGAATTTTATCAACTTTTAAGGTAAAAATCTAAACTCCTTTCAAGTTTTCCTAGGGTTTTTCTCGGGTTAAGAGGGGAATTTGATCCAAGATTTTCTCATATGAAAAATGATTAGGAAAAATTTCAAAGGAGCCCTTGGAAGGCCTAGAATCACAAATTTTTCTTTTGGGTAAGTTCTAATTCTCAAAACTTAATATTTATTTGGTTTTGTTTTGATTTTAATTATTTCAAAAAAGCATGCATTTATTCAAGCAAGTTTGTGGTTAAATTTCTTGAACATAAGGTTTACGGCATGGTGATGTTGTTGAAAATAGAGCGTTAATGTGAAAATTGGCATTTGATGTAAAGAAGGGTCATTTTGTAAGTTTGATGTTAGTTTTGAAAAGAATGGTGATTTGGTATGAAAATTGTTTGAGAAGGTAATGGAACTGCATAAATAGTGGCTATAATGCTGTTTTAAAGTTGATGTTTACAAAAATGACCAGAGACTAAGTTGCAAAGAAAATGTTATTCTCGGTAGATTTAAAAAAGAGCCAAAAACTCCCCTGTATAGTGGGAATTTAAAAAAAAGTCAAAACATGAAAGTTGAAGATCTCGATGAAACTGTTAGAAATCACGAACGGTTCATTGAAAATCGCCTTCGTTTGTGAGTTATAGATTTTACAAAATTTGTCAAAATTGAAAAAAATCTTCAAAGGGCAAAACCGTCATTTTGCAAAGGGAATTTAGGTATGGTAATTTGAGCAAATTTGATTCTTATGAAAAATGAAAAATTATAGTTTAAAGAGATTATTTTTGGTTTTGAGGGGTAAAAGTGTCAAAATCCTCCAATAAGGGTTAAAATTACAAAGTTTTGTTAAATTGGGGCATTAATGCAAAATAAGGAAACTCGACACCCCGGGTTATTGTTTTAAAGCTAATAAGCTATAATTTTTGTTAAAATAACAAAATCGAGTTTGAGAAATTTAAAAGGCCTACCGAGGGCAAAATCGGCATTTTCTCACAAAGTGTCTTGAATGGATCCGAAACGTTCGAAATAGGGAAAAGAGGTTATTAGTAAGATTTTCGCCCTTTATTAGAAATGATAAGGTAGAGAAAGATAAGAGAGAGAAAATCCGTAGCTATCGAGTTGTAGATTACTAAGTAACCAGATTTGTTAATTAATAAACGTTTTGTATTGACGCATAAATAAAATAGTGAAAATTTAGCTAATAATGATATAACTAGCTAAACAAGACACTAGTGAAGATTAAGGAAAAAGGAACTGAGGTCGATTTGTACGACAGCCTATACAAGTAAGTTCTAAATCCACCTACGGTATGAAATAGTAGGTTTAAGGTGTAATATACTTATGTGAATATATACGTGTGTGTTGTGCAATTAAACGTGTATATGATTTGCACTTAGTATGCGCGTGTTTTGACATGTATGGCTAGGGCTGTTCAAAAATCACCCCGCACCCGCCAACCGCCCGCGCCCGCACCCGCCCATCTTGAAAAAAGTGGGTTTTTGTTAACAACCCACTGGCGGGCGGGTTGAACCCGCCCACCAATATATTCGGTGGGCGGGTTTGGTTTTAAATTTTTGAGGGCGGGTTCAACCCGAACCCGCCCGCCTATATATT